>PVIY010001441.1:97681-151354 GCA_004026745.1 Myrmecophaga tridactyla | reverse complement strand
ATATTTTCAAATCCTAACCCTGGGTGCCTATGACTGTGACCTCATTTGGAAACAAAGTCTTTGCAGACATAACCAAGTTAACATGAGGTCACACTGGATTAGAGTGGGCTCTAAATCCAATCCAAGTGGTGTCCCTGTAAGCAGAGGGATATTTAAGCACAGAGATGGAGATGCATACAGGGAGAAGATGGCCATGAGAAGACTGAGGTAGAGATTGGAGTTCTGCTGCCACAAGCTAAGGAATGCCTGGGCCCACCAGGAGGTGGAAGAGGCATGGAAGCATTCCTTCTTGGAGTCTTCTGAGGGAGCACAGTCCTGCTCACACTTTGACTTTGGACATCTAGCCTCCAGAACTGTGAGAGAATAAATTTCTGTTGTTTTAAGTCACCCAGCTTATGGTATTTTGTTATATCAGTCCAAGGAATCTAATACAAAACTAAGACAAGAGAACACAAAATCTGACTCCCTTATAGGAAAAGAAAAGAAGAGGATTAAAAGAAGAACAGGAGGAGGTGCATGGGTGGTTCAGTAGTCGAATGCTTGCCTGGGAGACCAGGGTTTGAGTCCAGGACCACGCATCAAAAAAAAGAAGAAGAACATGAAGGAAAATAATAATTCTACTTAAGTAGCCCTTACTCACATAAATCCCTTCTTGTTTATCCCCAGTTCCAAAGGTCACTGATCAGAGTCAATGATGAAGAAGTACAATGAATTAGAAGATTATTACTAAGAATAGTTCCAGTGGAACTGGTACAGTGGAATAGCAATTGGGTTGTAGAGTATAGACATTCTTATAAGAAAACTGAGATGTGAGGCTTGAAAAGGATAAGTGAGTATCTAGTCAGCATTTAGGATCCCCTTTCCTTCCTTCCTTCCTTCCTTCCTTCCTTCCTTCCTTCCTTCCTTCCTTCCTTCCTTCCTTCCTTCCTTCCTTCCTTCCTTGCTTCCTTCCATTTATGTGTGTGTGTTTTAAAGATGGGATTTACTTGGTAATGTTTGCAACTTGGGTGGAATCAGCCAGGAGAAAGGGAGCAAAGGGAGTAGTTGCTTTAGTTATGTCAGCTTCTCAATATGACATGTTAAGCTGTATCCCTTCCTCCTTTTACAGCTTCTTTTCCCTCCGGATTATCTCTCTGCTTTCCCTGTATTTTTTCTTTTGTGTGTGTGTGTGTGTACGTTGGATTTTCACTGCAGGATATTTAGTGTCCTTAGTTCTTTAGCTCTGAATTCCAGCATATTTTGCCACTGTGACAACCCAACCCCACTCACCTCCACATACACATTTCCAAATTCCCTCCTATGAACAAGGTTGCAGATCAGGGACAATACTGCTTCTGGTAGAAAATCCTCTAACACTTTGTCTGAGAATCAGACTGAACTACTGTGCCAAGCTGGAGACAACATTCATAAGGATGGAGTCATCATGCTTTGGGTTTTTGTTTTGTTTTTCTTGTTTGGGGTGGGGGGGGTGTTGTATAGTCCAGGAATCAAACCCAGGTCTCCCTCATGGAAGCTTCGGTTTTGACACTAGATCCTATATACCCACATTCACTTTTGGGTTTTTTTGGAACCATTCAGCATACTCCCTGGTAAAGCACTTGAACCTACAAGGGGGCAGTGAGTCTTGGTGAGAATGTGACTGACCTGGAACTAAGGCTTCTTCCTTCTTCTGGGAGGGAGCCTCATTTCTGTCATTATCATGCCATGGGCCCTACTTTGCTCACTTGTGTGGTCTGTTTAGAAAAGCAGCTGAAATGTTGGGGCAGGATTTATTGCAATCCCCACACTGGATATCTCTGCCCTAGGGCCTGGCTGCCCTATGTTATCCAAATGCTGACTGAGTCCTGGGATCTTTGCTCCACTGACTGTCAGAAGGAACTGTGGTACCACTGAGAGGTAATTAAGTAAGGAAAGGCAGAGAGAGTGCCCTGAGACAGAAAGAGCTAAGGGAAGGCCTGAGTTTTGTTATTCCATTACAGATCTAGTCTGCAGACACTGAGTCAACGCTACAGAGTGATGGGTCAAAGGCTCTTTGCCTTTCATTGATGTACATGTGTGACTGGACCAGCAATAAGCTTGGACTCTAGCTTTCCTGCTAGGTCCTGGGGAGGATACTCTGAGCTAGCATGGCATGTGAAGGAGGAGCCTGGGGTCAGGAGGCTGGTGTCCACAGACAGGTGCAGAGAGAAGAGCCATTTCCTGGAAGGAAGATGAGAGAGTCTCAGAGGGGTGGGTCTTTGTCCCTAACCCACCAAGGCTCAGCCTATCCCTGCTGTAACATGAGTAGCGGGGTAGAGAGAAGTGCCTGGACTGCCAGGGGGCAATTAGGGATCTAAGGGTAACGTTCCTACCAGTCAAAGAAAACCAGAGCTTTATTCTAATTTCATCAAGAAAAAGTTTCACACTTTTCCTAACATAAGGGCATAAATATCCTCTACTAGAAGGTCCTTTGTGCCGTGGGAGCAGGTAAATTGAGCGATGATGCCCTGTCCTGGGTTTGAAAGGTCTTTAACACAAATCTTTTCTTCCTTTAGGCAGCATCAGACACTCTTCTGTCTCTAACTTCTACTTGTATCTTCTTTTTTCCACAGAGCCCATTGATGTTAGAATTGCTCAGACTCCAAGATGTCTAAATACAGGAGCAGGAGAAAAATGTAATATTGAGATGGGACCAGTATCTCAATCTGAAGCATGACTATGTGTACTAGAATTGGCAAGACCCAGAGTGTAGGTTATTGCTGATCCATCATGCAGATGATGTTGATAATATAGCTGAAGAAGATGTCCCTGAAGGGTTTCAGGTCTCTCAAAATGAGACTGAGCATTTCCCCCTAACCCTGAGGTCTGTCAACATGCACCACACATACTTGTACCTCTGTGCCAGCAGTTTAACCACAGCAGGTGCCTCCTCTGTGCACAGAACTGGCAGTCAGGTGGGTGAACCGGCAGTGCCCTGTGCGGTGTGAACCTGACTACCAGGTTGGTTCCACCAAACAGCAGTGACCCCGACACTACGGGCCAGGCTGATTCCCTCCTCTCTTCCCATCCTGCCTTCCCAAGGTTCTCTTGGTTCTGCCCTTTTAAGAAAGCAATTCTGGGAAGTTTTTTTCATGGGAGAGGCCTAGTATGCATTTTTTAAATTAATTAAAAATTTTTTTTAAATAACAACAAACAAGACAAACATTCTTCCCTTATGATCATTCCATTCTACATATATAATCAGTAATTCACAATATCATCACATAGTTGTATAGTCATCATCATGATCATTTCTTAGAACATTTGTATCAATTCAGAAAAAGAAAACAGAAAAAAAGATCATATATACCATACCCCTTACCCCTCCCTTTCATTGATCATTAGCATTTCAATCTACTAAATTTATTTTAAGTCTAGTATATTTTTAATGGGAGCTGTTTGGGTCCTTTCTCAGGTGCTGCCACTTGCGCAGTGACGTAGCTGCTTGGGTGTCTTTCTAAGCAATGCAATTCCGGTCACAAGAAAGATGACCACACCCTGCAACTAGCTCTTACTGGTGATGCCAGCTCTTACTGGTGGCTGTATGTTTTAATAAGTAATTCAAAGTTCCAGGAAAATGGCAGAATAGGATAGGTTGAATTCACCCCTAATCCAAGGAACAGCTAGAGAAGGGATGGGAGAGTGACTGAGATGGTGATTCCAGGGTGTGAGTGACCTGGGAGGGTCTTCTACACCACATAGGGGGGTTCAGGTGGCAAAAGCTGAGGAACTGAGAAGCAGAGAACCGGAGATCATCCGGCTGGTGCAAACAGCCTAAAGCAGAAGCCTAGAGCCCTCAGGAGTGCGGACCAGGAGACAGGAGCTAGGAATTAAGCTAAGCTATGTTCCTTGATCATGCTAGCCTCACCGGTGCAGCCCCACGATGCGCGACCCACTCCACACCCCACGCACCTGAACTTCATCGACTGTCCACCTTCCCCGTGCTCCAAGAGACCCTGCACCTCCAACCCCCACATGCATACACCCCCCACCCCAAGCGCACACACACCTGCCCTAGCCTAACCCATCTCCCTGCACAAGTACGGCCTTTCCCCACCCCTCCTGAGTCCTACCGTCCCATCCCTGTCCCCTGCAGGTGGTCAAAGGCTACAGGCAGTTACCTCCATACCTTGGCTATAGCCACCCCCAGCCCATACGGTAGTGCAACCCGCCCCCCCGCTCTCCCTGAGCTCTGCACATGTGTACATCAGTTTATGGCCCTCCCAGATCCTCACATGTGCATGGCTCCCAGACATGCCTCCTAGCTCTGGGCAAGCCTGACTGTGCAGGTGGGCCACATCCACCCCCAGCCCACACAGTCACAATGCAAACCTGCTGCCTTGTGCTCTGCACATGCACACAAAGGGTCCCACAGCCTAGACCAGTGCACACCAGGGCCCTGTCCCCCAGACACATGCACCCATACAGCCACATCTTCCCCACTGCTGGGCACCCACACTTACAGGCACTAGTGTAGCATCCCCAACCTGAGCCTATATTCCTGTGCTGCAACACATCACGGCACTGTTGTGCACTGCCCTGCACTCTGCATCCTGCTCTATATCCATCCCGCAAATGCAAGGTTTTAGACTACTGAAGGAAATCAATTTCCAAAGTAAACCAGTCAAGATATTTACATGCTGTGAAGACAGCAGAAAATCACTAAACATATCATGATGCAGACAGACATAACCTAGTCTAACAACCAAGTTAAAACACCAGAGGAGATACAGATGTTGGAACAACTAATCAAAAATGTTCATATAACTCTACCAAAAAAAGGGGGGATGGCTAATGACATAAAGAAGATTAAGAAGACACTAGAAGAGCATAAAGAGGAATTTGAAAGAATAAATAGAAAAATAACAGATATCACAAAGATTAAACATGCTGTAGACCAAATAAAAAACATACTAGAGACACATAACAGCAGATTTGAAGAGGCAGAAGAAAGAATAAGTGAATCAGAGGATAGGAAAAGTGATTTCAAAAACTCAAAACAGCAAATGGCAAAAAAGATGGAAAAATTTGAATTGGATCTCAGGGAAATGATGGACAAAACAAAGTGTACAAATATTTCAGGAGACAGGAACTAGGAAGTAAGCTAGTTCTGGTTTCCCAGAAGAAGAGAAGGGTAAAGGGCTAGGAAGATTAGTGGAGGATATAGTGGGGGAAAACTTCCCAACCCTTATAAAGAACATTATATATGCAAGTCAAAGAAGCTCAATGAAGTGCAAGTAGAATAAATCCAAATCGACCTTCCCCAAGACATATACTAATCAGCCTGTCAAATGCTGAAGAGAAGCAGAAAACCCTGAAAGCGGCAAGAGAAAAATAATCTATTACATACAAAGGTAACCACATAAGACTGAGTTCAGACTACTCAACCAGCACTATGGAGGCAAGAAAGCAGTTGTATGGTATATTTAAGAACCTGAAAGAGAAAGACCTCCAGTCAAGAATTCTGTAGCCAGCCAAAGTGTCCTTCAAAACTGAGGGAGAGATTAAAATTTTCACAGACAAACAAATCCTGAAAGAATTCGTCAACAAAAGACAGACTCCACAAGAAATACTAAAGGGAGTTCTGCCAGTTGAAAAAAAAAATAAAAAAGACAGGAGAGGAATTTCTGGAGGAGGGCACAAAATTGAAGAGTACCAGTAAGGCAACTTAAAGGATAAAAAGACAACAAGGGAAAGCAATATGTAGATCTGAAAAATAAAATCCCAAAGATGGTGAATTTAAAAAATGCTTTTTCAGTAATAACTTTGAATGTTAATGGACTGAACTTACCAATTAAAAGTTACAGATTGGCAGAATGGGTTAAGAAATATATTCCAGCTATATGCTGCTTACAAGAGACTCATTTTAGGCACAAGGATACAAATAAATTGAGAGTGAAAGGATGGAAAAGGATGTTCCATGCAAGTTGTAACCAATGAAAGAAAGAGTAGCTACACTAATATCAGACAAAATAGACTTTAAATGTAAAAACATCGTAAGAGACAAAGAGGAAACTATGTATTAATTAAAGGGACAATTCACCAAGAAGAAATAACAACCAAATGTATATGCTCCCAATCAGGGAGTTCCAAAGTACATGAGATAAACATTAGCAAAAATGAAGGGAGCAAAAGATGTTTCAACAATAATAGTAGGATACTTCAGTACACCATTCTCCTCTGTAGATAGAACAACCAGACAGAAGATCAACAAGGAAATAGAGAAGTTAAACAGTTTGATAAATGAATTAGACCTAACGACATATATAGGTCATTATATCCCAAAACACTAGGATATACATTCTTCTCCAGAGCTCATGGAACATTTTCCAAGATAGATCATATGCTGTGGCACAAAACAGGTCTTTATAAATTTAAAAGCTTTAAAATTATTCAAAACACTTTCTCTGATCACAATGGAATGAAGCTGGATATCAATAACCAGCAAAGAATAAGAACTTTCTCAAATATATGGAGATTAAATAACACAATTTTAAACAACCAGTGAGTCAAAAAATAAATTGCTAGAGAGACCAGTAGCTATCTGGAGATGATTAAAAATGAGAATACAACATATCAGAACTTATGGGATGTGGCAAAGGCTGTGTTGAGAGGGAAATTTATTGCCCTAAATGTCTATATTAAAAAACAAGAAAGAGCCGGAGACCTGGATTCAATTCCTGGAGTCTGCCCATGACACAAAATACAAAAACAAAAACAAAAACAAACAAACAAAAAATAAGAAAGAGCAAAAATGGAGGACTTAACTGCTCACCAGGAGGAACTTGAGAATAAACAGCAAACTAACCCCAAAGCAAATAGAAGAGAAGTAACAAGATTAAAGCAGAGTTAAATGAATGAGAGAACAAAATAATAATACAAAGAATCGACAAAAACAAAATTTGAGAAAATCAATAAAATTGATGAGCCACTAGCAAGACTGACAAAGAAAAAAAAAGAGAGAGGATACAAATTTTAAAAATCAGAAATGAAAAGGGGTGCATTACCACAGATCCTGAAGAAATAAAAGAAATCATAAGACAATACTATGAACAACTATATACCAACAAACTAGACAACTTAGATGAAATGGAAAAATTCCTTGAAACACACAAACAAGCTGATTCAGGAGGAAATAGAAGATCTCAACAAATCAATCACAAGTAAAGAGATTTAATTAGCCATCAAAAATCTTCCTTTGTTTCCACCAAGTTGTGTTCTACTCTTTCTCTGTTCTAGGGTCACATGGCTTCACAAAGGAATTGTATCAAACATTCCAAAAAGAACTAACCCCAGTCCTACTCAAACTTTTCAAAAAAACTGAAGGTAAAGGAATACTACCTAACTCGTCTTCTGAAGCTAGCATCATTTTAATACCAAAACCAGATAAAGATACTATAAGAAAGGAAAACTACAGGCTGATCTCCCTAATGAACATAGATGCAAAAATTCTCAACAAAATTGAATGTCTTATCTCCTTAAGTATATTTATCATGCTTGATTTAAATTCTTGTTTCAAATCAAATCCAAAAATACATTAAAAAAATTATACCTCACTACCAAGTGGGGTTTATACAAGGAATGCAAGATGGTTTAACACAAGAAAATCAATTAATGTAATACAGCACAATAACAAATCAAAAAGGAAAAATAAGTAATTCAGAAAGAGTGCTACTTGGGAGTGAGGGAATGGATAAAAACACACAAACAATAGGTGTTAATAGATATTAACTCTAGATAGTGGGATACACTTTTTTATTACATACAATAAAATGCATAGATACTGAATGTTCATTTTGTCACATTGAAGCACTCAAGCAACACCTCGCTGGCCAAGATGTAGGACATTTCATCACCCTTTCCTGTTACATCCCCTTCCAGTTAATACAAATCTTCCACAAGTAACCACTGTTCTGATGTCTACTCCCACAGGTCAGATTTGCTTGTTCTTGAATTTAATATAAATAAAATCATACTTTCTTTTGTTCATTTTTTTGTAGCTAGCATCTTTCACTTAACATACTGTTTTTTTGCTGTTCATCCTTATTCTTTTACACATCTGTAGTTCATTCATTTTTATTGCTATGTAGTATTCCATTGTATGGCTATACTGCAATTTGCATATGCCTTATATCAATTACATAGCTGTGTATGGACAATTACGTTGTTTCAAGATTTTGGCTATGAACAAAACTACATTACCTTTTGGTACAAGTCTTTTGTGTGGACATACATTTATATTTCTCTTAGCTAATGACCAAGACTGTTTTTCTTCCTCTTGACCAAGTAGCCAGCCTTTCTTCTCAGCCACCACTCCTTCCCTCCCTGCTGACTACCTTAAAACTGATCTTACAGCTGTGGGACTGGAAAAAAAAAAAAACAACTCATACTGTAGGGAAAAAAAAGAAGAATATGAGAACTTCAAACCCAAACTATTGTAGATATCAGTCTTGCCTCCCACCTCGCTCTTCTCTCTCCACTCACTCCAGCTTCCTAGTCCCCAGAAACACTAACTGAGTAGTTCTTGATCTCTCTCCTCCTCTTTCCCAGCCCTTACAGACTCCAGGTGGCTTAATTACCACAAAGAAAAACATTCCAAATCAAGTGGTCTTGATTGCAACTTCAGCAAATCCCAGAGTTTTTCTTCTAACCCACTCTAGCTTTAAAAAGATGACTGTCCTTTGTTTCCACCAAGTTGTGTTCTACTCTTTCTCCTTTGCTATTGCAGCCCCTGAATAAAATTACCCTTGTCTGTTTAACATTATCTGGTGCAGATTTGTTTTTCCAGTAAACATCCAGGCATGAAATTGCTGGGTTTTATGGTAAGTTCCTGCTCACTTTGTAAGAAATTACCAAACTGTTTTCCTAACAGGTATATCAGTTAACCTTCTGGCCAGCAGTCTATGTGACTTCCAGTTGCTCTACTACATTCTCTTCAACACCTGGAGTTGTCCAGCATTTTAAATTTAGTGGCTTTAGTGGGAATTTGTTGAGATTTTACATGCTTCTTTGTTTCTACAGTAAAGGATTGACCAACAATCCAGCAATTTTATCAAATTGAATAAAAATTGAAGAGAGAGCTTCAGGGGGGGTTATCTGAATTACAAAACTATTAGCTGAAACCTTTCTCATTACAAAAACAGAATTAAAAAATCCCTGATGATAGGAGATATTATTTTAGGAAATTAAGAAGATAGATTAGCTCCTGTTGGAACAAAAACTCTTAGCATTTACATCAAACATTGGTTTCTCTTAGAGAATGAACATTCTTCCCTATAATAAACACTTAGAAATGCTGATACCAAAAATGTTACAGTTAAGATCTCCAATAAATGGACCGTATCCATTCTTCATATGTGTTAAACGCCCTTTCCATTCATGTCTATATTGCATGTCTTATCTCCTTAACTATATTTATCATGCTTGATTTAAATTCTTGTTTCATCCAGTTCAATAATTCTCCTTTTGGGAAGATATTATCCAGTTGGCTTCTTCTTTTTGGAGTCCTTCACCTCTCTTAGTGATGTCAATTGCTCTGCTATTGATTTCTGAAATGAAAATGCAGATAACACTGTCTCAGTGTGAGAAGGGAGTCAGGCAAGAACAGAAAGATTTCCGTCAACTTGCCTTCTCACTGCAGCCTTTGACTACACGTCTTATCTCATGCATACTTCATTCCAAAATAACATCAGTCTTTCCAGAAGTTTCTTATGGTTTTTAGTTCAGTCTCTTACCTCATCAGTTTCACCTGGCGAAGGAGTCAGGAGATGCTAGTTTGCAATTTTAGGAGACAGAAACTAATGTTCTCATGTTTCACATATCTTTAAAATAATATTATCTGGGAGTCCTCTTACATGAAATATAATGACTATTTAAAAAGGGCCCCCTCTTACGTGAAATGACCATTTATCATGAGTTCCTCCACTTTCTTGGACTTCTCAGAAATAATCTTAGATACTCTGCTTTGCTTCTGTTTGCTTCTTTACAAACAGTAAAGGATTGATCAATCAGCAATTTTATCAAATTGAATAAAAAATTTTGGATATCTTTTTAAAAGAAGAGAATTATACTTTTCCTATGATGATTTATACTGATATTTTAAATTTTTATGGTTTTGTGTAGAAAATTCCCTTATCAACCATCGAAAACTCCAGCAGACACATTAGCTGCTATTATGAAAGTTTTAATGAATTTTGAATACACAAAACTCAAACTCGTATAGTGGTAGAACATTGCTATCCTAGGCTTGAGATACTTTTCTCTGGTTTATATCCACGGAGACTCACTCAAACTGGCATCATATAAGAGATGCTATTACTGACCACATCTCTTTGGGATACTGACGAGTACCCACGAATGTCAGATGCAGATGGATGAAGTACTCTCCTCAGCAACTTCTGATGAGGTCTGTTCTAGTTTGCTAGCTGCTGGAATGCAACACACCAGAGACAGATTGGTTTTTAATAAAAGGGGATTTATTTTGTTAGTTCTTCAGAGGAAAGGCAGCTAACTTTTATCTGAGGTTCTTTCTTACGTGGGAAGACTCAGGGTAATCTCTGCTGGCCTTCTCTTCAGGCCTCTGGGTTCCAACAACTTTCCCCAGGGTGATTCCTTTCTGCATCTCCAAAGGCCTGGGCTGAGCTGCGAGTGCTGAGATGAGGTATGCTGAGCTGCTTAGGCTGTGCTACGTTGTGCTCTCTCATTTAAGCACCAGCTAATTAAATCAAACATCATTCATTGCAGCAGGCACGCCTCCTAGCTGACTGCAGATGTAATCATCAACATATGAAGTTCATGTACCATTGGCTCATGTCCACAGCAACAGAACTAGGTGTCTTCACCTGGCCAAGTTGGCAACTGAATCTAACTACCACAAGGTCATTTACCTATGCACCTAAAAAAACAACAAATAGATTATATGAGAATATCTATACTCAACCTATATGATGTACCATCTAAATTTAGTAACAACTGAATCAAATGAAAATATTTAAAGACGTGAATTGGAAAGAAACTATGTTCGGTCAGAAGTAATAAATGAAATCAGTGGTCCTAGAGTTGAACCCTCCTTTTCTGTTTCTGTTTTCCAAAGTACCCCTATTTATTTATTTTCTTTCCTACATTAATCCTGGCTAACCTCTCCTTTTTAACATACTAATTGCGAAGGGTGTGAATACTTTATTTTCTATTTGGGTGTTGTTCTAGTTTGCAAGCTGCTGGAATACAATATACCAGAAACAGAATGGCTTTTAAAAAGAGGAATTTAGTAAGTTACAAGGTTTGCAGCTCTAAGGCTGAGAAAATGTCCAAATTAAGGCAAGTCTATAGAAATTGTCCAATCTAAGGCATCCAGGGAAGATACCTTAGTTCAGGAAGGCTGATGATGTTCAGCATTTCACTCTCAGCTTGAAGGGCACATGGTAAACAAGGCGGCATCTGCTAACTTTCTCTCCAGGTCTCCTGCTTCATGAAGCTCCCTGGGAGGCATTTTCCTTCTTCATCTCCAAAGGTTGCTGGCTGGTGGACTCTGGTTCTCTCATCATTCTTTCATGTTTCTACCTCTCTCTCCTCATTCTCAAAAAAGGATATTTCTCAGAAATGTCTCCTCTTTTATAGGATTCCAGTAAACTAATCAAGACCCACATAGAATGGGTGGAGACACATCTCCATCTTATCAAGTTTAATACCTACAATTGATTGAGTCATATCTCTGTGGGGATAACCTAATCAAATTTCCAACCATTGGTCCTGAATAGGGATTAGAAGAAACTGTTGCTCTCATAAAACTGATTAGGATTAAAATATGGCTTTTCTGGGGTACATAAATCCTTTCGAACAGGCACAGCAAAGAGGCCTGTCTGGGAGATCTGTCTTGAGAAAACTGCCTAAAGTCATGAAAAAAAAGATCTCGTTTAATTTTCAGTCATCTAAAAATCTTCGATAATTCGTTGTAGTGAACAAGACAAGCTGTCTCTGTTAATCGCTGCCACAGTTCTTCCTTTAGCTGGACCCAGTTTGTACCATCTCCTTCATCAGAATTTTCTCAAAGGCAACATTTTTGCCTTGACATCTTTTTCTTTCACAATGCAAAGGTGAGCTTGAGGAAGATAAATCCCAAATAAGATAGGATTTTGGTTTTCCTCCCTTTTTGTACCCTAAGGAAAACAGTGTAGTAGGCAAGATGGTAAAATAGTTCCCAATTTAAACACTACCCCTCTCCTCTGCCCAGTGACAGAATGACAAAATCTTGGTTCCTGCAAGAGGCCACATGGGGTCACTGTGGAACTGCTTAAGGGAACCTCTTGGGAGAGAGGCTGACAGCTAGATGCCTGGGAATGGGAGGGTTAAGAAGAAGCCTTGTCTGATCCTTTTCTTGGCTGGAAGGCACAGGTGTGCTTGCCTCTACGGAGAGCCAAAAATTTTAGCTATAGGAATCTTAGGCTTCTCTCTGAATTTGCAAGGGAAAGGGAAGGGTACTGGGCTGAGGTGAGGCAGCCTGGTTGCCCTGTGCAGGGTCAGGCAGTAAACAACTGCCTCAACCCAGCCAAGCCTAGACCAGCCTGGCTGTAAGACACCTTGAGAGACTGCTGAGACAATGGCATCAGAGCAGTGACAACACAGCTTAACTGCCAACCAGAGAAGAGATGCCCAGAACTTCAGATATCAGAGGACCAGAACCCTGGTCATGGAGACACCCGATCTGGATCTACCTCAGTCTACCATGGTCTCCAGGTTCCTCTGCTGGGTCACCCTTTGTCTCCTGGGAGCTGGTGAGTCCTGGTCACTGGTGGGATATCCTGATTTGGGCCTGGAAATTACAGAATCTGAGGCATCCAAAATTCCCTGTTTTTTCCCCCCACAGGTCCAGTGGATTCTGGAGTCATCCAAACTCCAAGACACCTGATTAAAGCAAAAGGACAGCAAGTGACAATGAAATGTTCCCCTATGTCTGGGCACAAGAATGTGTTCTGGTACAAACAGACCCTAGACCAGGGCCCTGAGTTCCTCATTTACTATTATGATGGGCAGGAGTATGGGAAAGGAAATTTCCCGACTCACTTCTCAGCTCAGCAGTTCACAGACCACAGCTCTGAACTCAACATGAGCTTCTTGCAGCTGGAGGACTTGGCACTGTATCTTTGTGCCAGCAGCTTGGGCACAGCCCTGCAGAGTCATCAACATTCTGTGTACAAACCTCCCTTCCCCAGCAAGGAGTAACCTCATGTCTGACATATCTGTGAGATCCTAAAGACTGCAGTAGGAAAGAAGGAAAAAAATAGCTTAATGGCATCAGAGATCAGCACCTTGTTTAGAGAATGGTGCAATGCCAATAGGTTCACTGCAAGAGTATCTTCTTTCTCTGGCAATATATACCGCAAGGGTGGAGAAAAATTCAATAGCTGGTACCATCTTCTTATAAGATGTTTGATTTCATTTTAGGGTCCAAATTATTTGATAAGTGAATAGTGTAGAAGGTAGAATTATAGAGATTGGCTTTATAGAATTAAGAGAGAAGGAATTGAGATTTTGAGAAAATTAGGGAGAGATCACATATCTAAAAATGATTGAAAATAGAGATAAAGCTATATATTAGTTAGGGTTCTCTAGAGAAACAGAATTAACAGGGAACACTCGCAAATATAAAATTTATGAAAGTGTCTCACGTGACCGTGGGAACGCAGAGTCCAAAATCTGCAGAGCAGGCTGTGAAACCGACATCTCCGATGGAGGGTCTGGATGAACTCCACAGGAGAGGCTCACCAGCCGAAGCAGGAATAGAGCCTGTCTCTTCTGAATCCTCCTTAAAAGGCTTCCCGTGATTTGATTAAACATCACTCATTGCAGAAGACATGGCCCTTGGCCAATTACAAATGGAAACAGCTGTGGATGCAGCTGACATGATCATGATTTTATTCTATGAAATGTCCTCATTGCAACAGACAGGCCAGCACTTGCCCAACCAGACAAACAGGTACCACCACTTGGCCAAGTTGACACATGGACCTGACCAAGATAAACTATATGATGTAAAAAACTGTGCTCTTTGTAATAAGTTCTCTTCTCCCCTTTCCTAAAATCTGTAATAACTCCAAAATATAAAATGAAGCCTTATAGCAGCTGGGCTTATCCAATGGCTGGTCAGTCTGCTCAGTTTGGGAACCTAGCAATCAGTTGACCTGGGTGAAAACACCAGAGTTGATATTTCCCTCTTCCTTCTTGTTTTCTCATTCCAATCCTACCTCCTCTGGGCAAAGTCATGTACTTTCCATGGTTGTGTCAGCATGATGATAAATAGGCAAGGGCTCACTATCACCCCCCACCCCCCGCCAATAAATTCTTCTTGCCTAAAATAACTTTCTGAACCTTCACCATGCAGATTCAATTTACCTTCATACATTAGTCTTGTCAGTATTAGGAGGCAATTTACTTTGTGTCTGAACAGCTCTTCTTATAATTTCCTAAAACTAAGATGCATTTTTAATTCTTAGCATTTGCTCTTGCTGCTTCCATGGCCCAAATGTCCATGCCTTCTCCTAAAACATGGCCACATACTAGTCATATTTCAAGGACTGGCTCAAGCATATCTTCATTTTTACTTCTTACTCTGACATTCCAAGGCACTATACTATTTTGTTATCTCTCTCCTAGTTTCATAGGAAAAGCCAAGTGCATAATTAATACCATTTGATATTTGTAAAAGAAATAAATTAATGTGTACTTACATCGAACCATGGAATATTACTAACCATTAACTATTTCGTCTTCACAAGGGCCTCCCCTTATCTGAAATATACTGGATAGTCTCAGTTTTCCATAAAATTAATGCAATATTCTGAGCAATTATGTTATTCATAGGCAGGACTGATGACCAGTATTGTAATGCCTCCTAACTGTACCTAAGTTAAAATTTGCCAATGTTCTTTTGGAGGAGAGAAAATATACATATTCTTAACAGTTATGTTAGAGTAATCTATACAGTCTCATGTTAAAAGTAACAAACTTTTCTCTCATCAACCACCACATCTTTATACACATTAACTGTCACCATTAAATGTGTTTTTCAGAAGTGAACCTGAATAACTGATAAAGACAAATTAGCTATGCTCAGTAATAGAACTTTGCCGTCCTTGCCAAGCTAATGATAATTGTGTCTATGGGCGTGTGTGTGTGTGTTTTCTTGTAGAGACTCCCCAGTGGAAACAGTTGCTCTCTGGGTGGAATGTATTGAAAGATGAAAGGTCACTGTGTAGAACTCATAGCTATTTCAGGGTTATCATAACAAATGCCAGATCCAGCTGGATCTGCCTTAATTATAGACGACTGAAGTTTCGGTTTCTGCCAGAATCTGATATACCAGAAATGGAGTTTTTTATAAAGGGGTTTTATTAAGCTACAAGTTATAATTCTAAGACTTTAAAAATGTCCAAATTAAAGCGCCAACAAGAAGATACCTTCTCAGAGGAAAGGCAGCACCTGGGTTCCTCTATCACATGGGAAGGCGCATGGCAATGTAGGTTGACCTTCTCTCCTGGCTTCTGGTTTCAAATGGCCCTCTCAGCTCCTCTTACCAGTGGCTTTCTCTCTAAGCTCCTGTGGGTCCTCACTAGCTTCTCTGAGGCAGATTCTGGGTTTCACCTCTTAGCTCAGCATCTCAAAATGTCTGTGTCTCGGTTTTATCTCTCAGCTCTCTGTGTCAGCTCTCCAAGCTTCTCCAAATGTCTGTATCTAGGCATCAGCTCTCCAGGTATTGGTGCTTTTCCAAAATGTCTCCCATTTAAAGGACTCCAGTAAACCTAATAATACCCACACTGAATGGGCGGGGTCACATCTCCATGAGAACAATCTAATTAAAAGGTCCCACCCAAACAGCAGGTCTGCTCCACAAGATTGGGTTAGGATTAAAGAACATGACTTTCCTGGGGTACAAAACAGTTTCAAATAAGCACAAAAGGGTTGCTTGAGATTTCATAAATTCAGAAAATATATGTAAAAAATATAAATCCTGTTTGTAAGATGTACTATCTAACCGTTGGCAATAAGTAATTTAAAAACAAAATATGATGAAGTTATGGATCTGATTAATCAGTGAAGCTATGGAATATCGTGTTTCTAGTTGGATCCTCTTGAGACCTTCATACGATTTATTTTTGAGTCCCATATTATTCTGGTGTATCTCTTCTATCTTATCATGTTAATTGCAATGTTGTAACAATTGTTTTTTTTTTAATCAAAGGTTCCCTAATGCATCCTTTAGTCACCACAGGATAAGGATGAATTTGAAGTTCAACCCTAATTGGCCAGGTTGCAATGTCTGCTGGGAAAGCAGTAGAATGGGTGAGAGGGTGTGGTGAGGGTGCAGGAGTTACGGGGTTGGGAGGGAGTGGGAGATCATTGTCTTGACCTAGACACAGAGTCTGGTCTCTTTGTGCCATCGGGAGGTGTACAACCATGAGAGTGTGGACCATTGGTGGGTCCTCAGAGCCAGAAGTTGCCCTGGGTGGGGCCTAGGAGAGACAGCTTGGCTACATGCTTGCATCAGGAAGTGGACTGAGTTCACTGTATGGGTCCTGAGACATGTGGAGTTAAGCACAGATTCCTTACTGTCCAAAAGACTGTAGGTGAGCCCTGAACTCCACATGTACCAAGCAGGGATTTTCTCTTAACCTGCATGGGAAGTGGAGGGTAAAAGGGCAGGGGCAGGAAAGGCTGGATGTTTAGTGTCACAGCAGGAGCAGGGACATTAACAAGAGAGATGTAAATACTACTATGTGGAAAAGGAGATAGGTTGTAATGTAATGGAACCGTGCTCTACAGGACCCAACTTTTATTTAGGGGCTGAGCAGAACAGGAACAGGCATAGAGTAGCTGAGCCTGGGTTCCATCAAAGGGTTCATGGGGCCCGGGGTGGCCTGAAGGGAGAGTAACACCAAAGCACTGACATCACAGGCAAACCTTCCTATCAGGAAAAAGGGAGACTCATCACTTCAGAATGCTCACCCAGGAGAGCTGACACCGAGCAAGGAGATTCACAGTCCTGAAATGTCCAAGGTGCCATGCACTCCAGGCTCCTCTGCTGGGTGGCCCTTTGTCTCCTGGGAGCAGGTGAGTCCAGGGTAAGCTTGGAAGCCTCTGATCTGCATTTGCCACCCCTGAAGTACATGACTGCCAATGATGGCTGCAGCCAGAGGCTTCCTCCTGTGATCTGTTCTTAGTTTTTGTCTCCTTGTCCACAGGCCCAGTGGATTGCGGAGTCACCCAAACACCAAGACATCTGATTAAAGCAAAAGGACAGCAAGTGACACTGAGATGTTCCCCTATGTCTGGGCACAAAAATGTGCTCTGGTACCAACAGGCCCTGGGCTGGGGTCTCCAGTTCCTCATTCAATATTATTATGGGAAAGAGAATGGAAAAGGAAAGTTCCCGGATCGCTTCTCAGCTAAACAGTTCAGTGACTATAGCTCTGAGCTCAACGTGAGCTCCTTGCAGCTGGAAGACTCAGCCCTGTATCTCTGTGCCAGCAGCTTGGGCACAGCCCTGCAAAGTCACCAACATTCTGTGTATAAACCTCCCTCCCCCAGCAAGGAGCAACCTCAGATTTGATACATCTGTAAGAACCTAGAGACTGCAGTAGGAAAGAAAGAAAAATGGCTTAATGGCACTGGAAATAGCAATTTTTTCAGTGAATGTTGCAATCTCGACATGTCCACTCTAAGGGTGAACACTATGTACTATAAGGGTGGAGAGAAATTTAAAAGCTGGTACCCTTTTCTTTCAGGAGACTAGATTTCAGTTTAGGGACAAAAATAGTATTTTAAATACTAGTGTTGAAGATAAAATCACAGAAGTTGGCTTTATATGATTGAAGGAGAAGGAATTGAGATTTTAAGAAAGTCAAGGAGATATGACAAGAAGAAAAATGATTGAAAATAGAGATAGACCTATGCGATTGTAAAAAAAGAACATTAGTTCTCTTTGCAACATGAGTTCTCTTCTCCCCTCTTCTCAAATCTGTATGCCCCCAAAATATAAAATGAGGCTTTATAGCAGCTGGGCTTATCCAGCAGCCCGTCAATCAACTCAGATTGGGAATCTAACAATCAGTTGCCCTTGGTGAGAAGCCTGGAGTTGATATTTCCCTCTTCTTTCTTGTCTTCTCACTCCAATTTTGCCTTCTGAAGGCATGTCACGTACTTTTCAAAGCAAAGATCAGGTTATGTCACCATGATAATAAATAAGCAAAGGCTCTCTGATTTCCCACCAAATAAATTCTGCTTACCTGATACAGCTTTCCAACTTTACCATCCCATTCACTTTACCATCATAGCATCAGTCTTGTCAGTCTTTTAATGCATCTTACTCTGTGACTGAGAAGCGCTTCATAAAATTTCTTACAACTGAGATGCATTTTAAATTCTCAGAATTTACTCTTGCTATTTCCATGGCCTATATTTCAAGGACTGTCTTAAATATGTATTCATTTTTACTTCTTTCTTTGAGATTCTTAAATACTATCCATTATTGGTGTCTTCCCTCTACTTTCACAGGAAAAGCCAAGTGCGCAATTACAACTCTTTCAAACTTGTAAAAGGAAAAAATTAATGTGCACTTATGTATAGAACCTAGGATAGTAATAGCAATTAAATATTTCATCTTACAAAGGCTTCTCTTTATCTCCAATGTCCTGGATAGTCATTATGGATAGTCTCAGTTTTCCATAAAATTTATGTAATATTCTGAGCAATTGTGTTTTCACGGGCAGGACTGCTGACTAGCATTGCAAAACATCCTATTGTAACTAAAAGTGAAATTTGCCAGTATTCTTTAGGATGAAAGTAAAAATTTATTTTCCTAGTAGCTATGTTACAGTAATATTTATACAATTTTATTATTCTATAGCAAAATTTTCCCTCATCAACCATCATATCTTTAGACACATTTCTTATCACCATCAAAGGTGTTTTTCAGAAGTGAACCTGAAAACGTGAGAAAGAAAAATTGGTTATGTTCAGTAATAGAACTTTGTCATCCCTGCCAACCAAATAATATATATGCGTGTGTGTGTGTGTGTGTGTATGTGTGCTTTCTTGGGGATGCTCCTCCATGGAAATACTCCCTCTCTTGATGACATTTATTAAGAGATGAAAGATCACTAAATAGAGCTCGTAGCTATTTCAGGGTAGTGTTAGCAAATGCCAGATCCAGTTGGATATACCTTAATTATAGGTGACACCGTTGTTTGAGAGTTCATAAATTCAGAAAATAAATGTAAAAAAATAAATCATCTTTATAAGTTAACACTCTCTAAATGATGCTAGTAAGTAAATTAAAAGCAAAATATGGAAACTTTCTATGGAATATATTGTCTCTAATTCGATTCTCTTGAGACCATCACACTGTTTACTTTTATATCCCATGTAATTCTAGTGTGTCCATCTTACTTGGTTAATTACATTGTTTTAATTATCGTTTCTTTTTTAATCACAGGGTTTCCTATTGTATCCTTTAATGTCCACAAAATAAGAGTGGATTTGAAGTTCAACTGCAATTGGCCAGGCTGCAGTGTCTGCTGGGAAAGCAGTAGAATGGGTGTGTGTGAGAGGGTGTGGTGAGTGTGGTTGGGAGTTGGGGGACTGGAAGGGAGTGGGGGGTCTCTGTTACTGATTTAGACATAGCCTTTGGTCTATTTGTCCCTTCAGGAGGTGCACATCCGTGAGACTGTGCACCACGGGCCACTTGGGGGCACTGTGGAACACAGAGCCAGAAGACACACTGGGAGGGGCCTAAGAGTGCCAACTTGGCCAAATGCTTGCATCAGGGAAGTTTTCTGAGTTCACTGAGTGGGTCCTGCAACATGTGGAGTTAAACACACATTCTTTAGCATCCAGGGAAATGTAGGGTGAAGGGGTTGGGGCAGAAAAGATAAGGTTCAATAATTAGTGTCATAGCAGGACCAGAGACAGGAGCAAGGAGGTGCAAATACCATAGAGGAAAAGAAGATGGGTCGTCGGTGTATGGAGACTGTGCTCAACCAGACCTAATTTTTGTTTAGTGCCTATGCAGAACTGGAAGGGGCATAGAGTAGCTGAGCCTGGGTCCCATCAAAGGGTTCATTGGGCCCAGCATGGCCTGCAGGGAGAGCAACACCATAGCACTGACATCAGAGGCAAACCCTCCTATCAGGAAAAAGGGAGGCTCATCACTTCAGAATGCTCACCCAGGAGAGCTGACGCCGAGCAAGAATATCCACAGTTCTGCCCTGTCCGAGGCTGCCATGCGCTCCAGGCTCCTCTGCTGGGTGGCCCTTGGTCTCCTGGGAGCAGGTGAGTCCTGAGTAAGCTCGGAAGCATCTGATCTGCATTTGCCAGCCCTGAAGTACACGACTGCCAATGATGGCTGCAGCCAGAGGCTTCCTCCTGTGATCTGTTCTTGGCTTCTGTTTCCTTGCCCACAGGCCCAGCGGATTGTGGAGTCACCCAAACACCAAGACACCTGATTAAAGCAGAAGGACAGCAAGTGACACTGAGATGTTCCCTTATGTCTGGGCACAAAAATGTGCTCTGGTACCAACAAGCTCAGGACCAGGGTCTCCAGTTCCTCATTCATTATTATAATGGGGAAAAGGGAGAAATAGGAAAGTTCCTGGGTCGCTTCTCAGCTAAACAGTTCAGTGACTATAGCTCTGTGCTCAACATGAGCTCCTTACAGGTGGAAGACTCAGCGCTGTATCTCTGTGCCAGCAGCTTGGGCACAGCCCTGCAGAGTCATCAACATTCTGTGTACAAACCTCCATCCCCCAGCAAGGAGCAACCTCAGATCTGACATGTCTGTGAGAACCTAGAGACTGCCATAAGAAAGAAAGAAAAATGGTTTAATGACACCGAAAAGTAGCACCTTTTCAGAGAATGGTGCAATGTCAACGAGTTCACTCCACAGATAATTTTTTTGCCTGGTACAATGTATTACAAGGGTGGAGAAGAATTTCATAGTTGGTACCCTCTTTTTTTCAGAGGAGTACATTCCCTTTGAGGGTATTTTTGAGGGAGAAAGAATTGAGATTTTGAGAAAGTCAAGGAGAGACCACATGACTAAACATGATTGACAATAGAGATAGAGCTACGTGATAGTAAAAAATTGTGCTCTTTGCAACATGAGTTCTCTTCTTCCCTATTCTAAAATCTGGTAATACCCCCCCCCCCCAAATATAAATGAGGCTTTATAGGAGCTGGGTTTATCCAGCAGCTGGTCAGTGAGTTGAGAATGGGAAATCTAGCAGTCAGTTGTCCTGAGTGAGTACCCTGGAATTGATATTTTCCACTTCCTGATTGTCTTCTCTTTCCAGTCCTGCCTCCTCAGGGCACAGTCATGTACCTTCCAAAGCAAAGATCAGGTTATGTCACCATGATGATAAACAAGCAAAGGCTCTCTGATTTCCCACCAAAATAAATTCTGTTTACCTAAAATACCTTTCTAACACTTCACCATGCAGATTCGATTTTCCCTCATAGCCCCAGTCTTGTCAGTATAAGACGCATATTACTCCATGAAGAAGCAGTTATTCATATAATTTCCTAAAAGTAAGATGCATTTTAAATCCTCTGCATTTATTCTTGCCCTTTCTAGGGCCTAAAAGGTCCTTGCCTTCTCCAAAAATGTAGCCAGATACTAGTTATATTTCAAGGGCTGGCTCAAACATGTCTTTATTTTTACTTCCTACTCTGATATTCCAAGGCACTATACTATTTTACTGTCTTTACTTTCATAGGAAAAACCAAGGGCATAGTTAATATAATTTGATTCTTGTAAAAGGAATAAATTAATGTTCACTTATACAGAACCATGGAATATTATTAACCACTAACTATTTTGTCTTCACAGAGCTTTCCATTATCTGAAAAATAATGGATAGTCATTATGGATACTTTTGGTTTTCCATAAAAGTTATGCAATTTTTTGAGCAACTATGTTTTTCATAGGCAGGACTAATGACCAGTATTATAATGCCTCTTAATTGCATCTAAAGATGAGATTTGCTGATGTTCTTTAGGATGACAGAATGTGTACATATATATATATATATATATATATTCTTACTAGTTATGTTATAGTAATATTTTTATAGTCTCATGATTCTATAACAAAATTTTCCCTCATCAACCACCACATCTTTAGACACATTATCACATTCAAAAGTGTTTTTCGATGTGAACCTGAGAAACCGCAAAGTAAAATAAGATATGCTCAGTAATTTGCCATCCTTGCCAACTAAAGGATAATTGTGCGTGCGATTTCTTGTGGAGACTCACTCAGTGGAAAGTGTCACTTTCTGGGTGGCATTTGTTAAGGGATGAAAAGTCACTGAGAAGGGCTCATAGTCATTTCGCAGAGCGACAGCAAATGTCAGATGCAGCTGCGTCTGCCTTATTTATCGATGACGAGGTTATTTGAGACTTCATCAATTCAGAAAATATATGTAAAAATATAAATGTTGCACACTCTAAATGTTGGCAATAAGTAATTTAAAACAGAATATGAAAAAGTTATGGATCTGATTAATCAGGAGGTGCTATGGAATATCGTGTTCCTAGTTGGATCCTCTGAGACCTTCATACTATTTGTTTTTAAGTCCCATATTATTCTGGTGTGTCTCTTCTATCTTATCATGCTAATTGCAATGTTGTAACAATTGCTTTTTTTTTTTTAATCAAAGGTTCCCTAATGCATCCTTTAGTCTTCCCAGGATAAGGGTGGATTTAAAGATTAGCTGCAATGGGCCAGGCTGCAATGTCTGCTAGGAAAGCAGTAGAATGGGTGAGAAGGTGTGGTGAGGGTGGTGGGAGTTACAGGGTTGGGAGGGAGTGGGAGATCATTGTTCTTGCCTTAGACACACAGTCTGGTCTCTTTGTGCCATCAGGAGGTGTACACCCGTGACAGCGTGGACCATTGGTGGATCCACAGAGCCAGAAGGTGCCTGGGAGAGGCCTGGGAGAGGCAGCGGGACTACATGCTTGCATCAGGGAGTGGACTGAGTTCATTGAGCGGGTCCTGGGACATGTGGAGTTAACACAGATTCCTTACCGTCCAAGAGACTGTAGGTGAGCCCTGAACTTCACCTGTACCAGGCAGGGATTTTTTCTGAACCTGCTTCGGAAGTGGAGGGTGAAGGGGTTGGGGTGAAGGGTGAAGACTGGATAATTAGTTTCAAAGAAGGAACAGAGAGGTGCAAATGCTAGCAGGGGGGGAAAGGAGACAGATTGTGAGTATATGGGAACTGTGCTCTATGGGACCAAACTTTTGCATAGGGGCTGTGCAGAGAGCCACAGACGTGGAGAAGCTGAGAGCCTGCATACCATCAAAGGGTCCATTGGGCCCGGCGTGGCCTGCAGGAAGAGTAGTAACACAACAGTACTGACATCACAGGCAAACCCTCCTATCAGGAAAAAGGGAGGCTCATCACTTCAGAATGCTCACCCAGGAGAGCTGACGCCGAGCAAGGAGATCCACAGTCCTGCCCTGTCCGAGACTGCCATGCACTCCAGGCTCCTCTCCTGGGTGGCCTTTTGTCTCCTGGGAGCAGGTGAGTCCTGGGTAAGCTTGGAAACCTCTGATCTGCATTTGCCACCCCTGAAGTACATGACTGCCAATGATGGCTGCAGCCAGATCCTTCCTCCTGTGCTCTGTCCTTAGCTTCTGTCTTCTTGCCCACAGGCCCAGTGGACTGTGGAGTCACCCAAACACCAAGACACCTGATTAAAGCAAAAGGACAGCAAGTGACACTGAGATGTTCCCCTATGTCTGGGCATGACAATGTGTTCTGGTACCAACAGGCCCTGGGCCAAGGTCTCCAGTTCCTCATTCAATATTATAATGAGGAAGAGAGAGAAAAAGGAAAGTTCCCTAGTCGCTTCTCAGCACAGCAGTTCCATGACTCTAGCTCTGTGCTCAACATGAGCTCCTTGCAGCTGGAGGACTCAGCGCTGTATCTCTGTGCCAGCAGTTTGGGCACAGCCCTGCAGAGACATCAGCATTCTGTGTACAAACCTGTCTCCCCCAGCAAGGAGCAACCTCAGATCTGACATATCTGTGAGAACTTAGAGACTGCAGTAAGAAAGAAGGAAAAATGGCTTAATGACATTGGAAATAGCAATTTTTTCAGTGAATGTTGCAATCTCAACGTGTTCACACCAAGGGTGAACGCTATGTATTATAAGGGTGGAAGGAAATTTAAAAGCTGGTACCCTTTTCTTTCAGGAGACTAGATTTCAGTTTAGGGACAAAAATAGTATTTTAAATACTAGTGTTGAAGATAAAATCACAGAAGTTGGCTTTATATGATTGAAGGAGAAGGAATTGAGAATTTGAGAAAGTCAAGGAGAGATGACATGAAAAAAATGTTTGAAAATAGAGATAGACTTATGTGATTGTAAAAACTGTCCTCTTTGCAACATGAGTCCTCTTCTTTCTTCTTCTAAAATCTGTGTACCCCAAAAATATAAAATGAGACTTTATAGCAGCTGGGCTTATCCAGCAGCCTGTCAATCAACTCAGATTTGGAGTATAACAGTCAGCTGCCCTAGATGAGAACCCCGGAGTTGATATTGCCCTCTTCCTTCTTGTCTTCTCACTCCAGTCCTGCCTCCTGAAGGTATGTCATGTACTTTCCAAAGCAAAGATCAGGTTATGTCACTATGATAATAAACAGCCAAAGGCTCTGATTTCCCACCAAATAAATTCTGCTTGCCTGATATAGCTTTCCAACATTTCACCATGCAGATTTAATATTAAAAGGAAATTCTAATACTTGTCGATACTAGAATGTAATTTACTTTGTGACTGAGCAGTTCTTCATATAATTTCCTAAAACTGAGATGCATTTTAAATTCTCAGCCTTTGCTGTTGCAATTTCCACGGCCTAAAGGTCCTTGCCTTCTCCAAAAATATGGCCAAATAATACTCATGTTTCAAGGAGTGTCTCAAATATATCTTCATTTTTACATCTTTCTTTGGCATTCCTAAATACTATCCTTTATTGGTGTCTTCCCTCTACTTTCACAGGAAAAGTCAAGTGCACACAATACTCTTTCATACTTGTAAAAGGAATAGATTAATGTACACTTATGTATAGAACATGAAATAGTAATAACCACTAACTATTTTGTGTTTCCAAGGCTTCCCATTATCTCCAACATACTGGATAGTCATTATGGATAGTCTCAGTTTTCTTTAACATTTATGCATTTTCTGAGCAATTATGTTTTCACAGGCAGATTGATGACTAGTATTGTAAAGGATCCTATTGTAACTAAAGCTGAAATTTGCCAATGTTCTTTAGGATGAAAGTAAAAATTTTATTTTCTCAGTAGTTATGTTACAGCAATATTAATACAGTTTCATCATTCTGTAACACATTTTTCTCTCATCAACCATCTCTTCTTTAAACACATCTCCTATCACCATCAAAGGTGTTTTACAGAAGTGAACCTGAAAACCTGAGAAGGACAAGTTAGCTATGTTCACTAATTACATTGTTTTCATTATTGTTTATTTTTTAATCACAAGGTTTCCCATTGCATCCTTTAGTCTCCACAAAATAAGAATAGATTTGGAGCTTCACTGCAGTTAGCCAGGCTGCAACGTCTGCTGGGAAAGCAGTAGAATGGGTGTGTGTGAGAGGGTGTGGTGAGTGTGGCTGGGAGTTGGGGGACTGGAAGGGAGTGGGGGGTCTCTGTTACTGATTTAGACATAACTTCTGGTCTTTTCGTCCCTTCAGGAGGTACACATCCGTGAGACTGCGCACCAGTGGCCACTTGGGGGCACTGTGGATCCACAGAGCCAGAAGGCACCATGGAGCGTCCTAGGAGTGAAGGCTTAGCTACATGCTTGCATCAGGGAGTTTTTTTTAGTTCATTGAGTGGGTCCTGAGACATGTGGAGTTAAACACACATTCTTCAGGGTCTAGGGAAGTGTAGGTGTGCCCTGAACTGAGCACACACCAAACAGGGAGATTCTCTGAGCCTGCACGGGAAGTGGAGGGTGAAGGGGTTGAGGCAGAAAAGATATGGTTCAATAATTAGTGTCATAGCAGGACCAGAGACAGGAGCAAGGAGGTGCAAATACCATAGAGAAAAAGAAGATGGGTCATTGGTGTATGGAGACTATGCTCAACCAGAACTAATTTTTTGTTTAGTGCCTATGCAGAACAGGAAGGGGCATAGAGTAGCTGAGCCTGGGTCCCATCAGAGGATTCATTGGGCCCAGCATGGCCTGCAGGGAGAGCAACACCACAGCACTGACATCACAGCAAACCCTCCTATCAGGAAAAAGGGAGGCTCATCACTTCAGAATGCTCACCCAGGAGAGCTGATGCCGAGCAAGGAGATCTACAGTCCTGCCCTGTCCGAGGCTGCCATGCGCTCCAGGCTCCTCTGCTGGGTGGCCCTTGGTCTCCTGGGAGCAGGTGAGTCCTGGGTAAGATTGGAAGCCTCTGATCTGCATTTGCCACCCCTGAAGTACACAATTGCCAATGATAGCTGCAGACAGAGCCTTCCTCCTGTGCTATGTTCTTAGCTTCTGTCTCTTTCCTCACAGGCCCAGTGGACTGTGGAGTCACCCAAACACCAAGACACCTGATTAAAGCAAAAGGACAGCAAGTGACACTGAGATGTTCCCCTATGTCTGGGCACCTCACTATAAACTGGTACCAACAGGCCCTGGGCCAGGGCCCCCAGTTCCTCATTCGATATTATAATAGGGCAGAGAATGGAAAAGGAAACTTCCCGGATCGCTTCTCAGCTGAACAGTTCAGTGACTCTAGCTCTGAGCTCAACGTGAGCTCCTTGCAGGTAGAAGACTCAGCGCTGTATCTCTGTGCCAGCAGCTTGGGCACAGCCCTGTGTAAGCATCACCTTTTTGTACAAAAACATTCCTGCCCAGTTCAGGAAATGACGTGAGAGGGAGTGGAGGGTGTCATTCAGACATAGCTCATAACCTAGGAAAGCTAAGCCTTTCCCAAATGCTCTTTGTGCTGCTTATATATGTAATAATTTAATGCTTTCAGAAATCATGCATGCTAAGTATTATTTTACCTGTTTATGTATCTGAGGAAAAGTAACTTTCCTGGGTCTCATATTTAATAAGTGACAGAAAAAGGAATCAACTTAAGTGCGTTCCTCTAACATCCATTGTTAACTCCCACCCCCACTCTGTAGAATTGTCCCTTCTCTGACTTCTCCTTTCTAGGTCTAGATTAGCAGAAGTAGAAGGTCAAAGATATATATGATTATCAAAATCTCTTTCCTGACAACTTCAAGGGTCATTTGACTTTAAAGCATCCAACATTGTGACAAAAAAATGAAAGGTGCAATGTTTTACCTGTAGCAGTTGTAGGGGCTTAGGCCTTTTATAAGGCTGTCTGAGTAGGGAGATTTCCTAATTTGTTTTCCCAGCTGCCCAGCACAGGAATGGAATATTTACTAGGGAACTTGCAGTCAACTTGCACATGATACAATCTACCATAAGATAAAGGAACATGGAAACTTGTTACTCATTAATTTATTCAACAGACTTTTCTGGGTTTGCCTGCTTCATAAAAGACATTTGTATCACCTAAAATAGAGAATGAAAGTTAGAAACAAAAATTTTTTCTGCCTTTAAGAGTTTTGAAGTCATCATTATTAAATCTGCAATATTTATCTTAAATATTTGAATGTTACTTTGAAATTCATCATTGGCCTAAGTGGTAGAAACAACAACCAAGCTCCTAGTACTGAGTACATTAATGCACGTATGTGTTTCAATTCTGCTCTATGTAGACAGTTCATGGAAAAAATAATGCAATCATTGATTGATAATTTACCATGTGCTAGGTGCTTCATTTGCATAATTTCCATTAATCATCACACACACACACACACAAAAAAGTGGCAGATGCTATTATTGTTCTTATTTTCCAGATGAGGAAATTGGACCATAAATCAAATAACTTGACCAAATCAAGTAGCTATTAAGATGCAGAACTGGGACTCAGAGCCTAGTCTGATTTTAAGTTCCACACTTATAACCCTGTGCTATAAGGCATTTCATAAACTATTTCCAGAACTGTAATGTATCCCCTATCCTTTTTCAGACCTGCTGGCTCTAATGAAATCATTCATAAAAGATCAATTTGTCTGGGAGGTCACGTGGCATAGGGTGAGCGCCCCACCTGGTGCCATGTGAACCTGCGTCTGATTTCAATTCTGACACTAGCTAGTCAAGAACTGAGGCCAGTTTCTTTACATGTTAAACTTGGTTCTTTCTTCTATAAAATCAGACTAATAACTTCTACCTAACAGGGTTGTAATAAAAATTTTTATCAGCATAAAATACTTGGCATATGACAGGACTCCTGGGTATCTTGATTCTCTTTGTTAATATTGGACAGCTTCTTCCACCATTTCTTATTTTGTGTGAAGGCAGATACAGACACAGTTTGCCTTAATTACCCTATACTTGCAGACTCAGAAGTCACAGAAATAGAAATATATATGCCCGATGAGTCATAACATGAAATTAACTAAAGCATGTAGCATACATCTCTCCTCAAGCATTTAAGACAAACAACCTGATTTATATATATTCATTAAAAATTACACATTTATAGTATACAGGCTGGTGATTTTTGACCAATGCATATATACGTATCTATGAACCACTTCTCCTTTTAAGATATAGACCATTTCCACCAACCAGAAAGTTCCTCCATACCCCTATACAATCCTATTTTTACCCACAACAACAGGAGATTAGTTTTGCTCAGGCATTTTTAAGCATTTTTTTTATTGTGAAATAAAACATATATACAAAAAATAATTAATTTCCAAGTACATTTTAACAAGTAGCTATAGAACAGATTTTAAAGTTTGGTATGGGTTACAGTTCCACAATTTTTCATTTTTTTTCTTCTAGCTACTCCAAGACACTGGAGATCAACAGAAATATCAATATAATGATTCAGCAGTCACATTCATTTGTTAAATCCTATCTTCTCTGTAAAACTCCTCCTTCTCTTTAAATAACATATATAATATAAGCAATAAGTTTCAAATTACATCATAACAATTAGTTGTAGAATAGATTTCAGAGTTTGAAATGGGTTATGACTCTACAACTTTAGGTTTTTATTTCTAGCTGCTGTAAGGTACCGGAGGCTAAAAGAAATATCAGCATAATGATTCAGCACTCATACTCATTTGTCAAACCTGAGCGTCTCTGTATAATTCCACCATCAGCTTTGATATTTCTCCCACTGTTTAGGGGTATTTGGGCTATGCCCATTTTAAATTTTTCATGTTGGAAGGGGTTGTTGATAATATGGGATGGGGGATGGAATTAGTTGATGTTCTGGAAAGGCTGGTGCCTCTGTATTTCAGGACAGGGACCTGGTTCAGGGACCCACCTGAAGGCTGTAAGTTTTGGAAAGTTACCCTAACATATGGAAATTTTGTAGAATCTTATATAATGCCCTGGGTATTCTTTAAGATTGGCAGGAATAGTTTTGGTTGGGGTTTGGCAAGTTATAATAGGTAGTGATGTCTAACTGAAGCTTGCATAAGAGTGACCTCCAGAGTAACCTCTAGACTCTATTTGAACTCTCTCAGCCACTGATGCATTATTTGTTACACTTCTTTTTCCCCTTTTCATCAGGATGGCATTGTTGATCCCATGGTGCCAGGGCCAGGCTCATCCCTGGGAGTCATCTCCCACGCCACCAGGGAGACTTTCATCCCTGGATGTCATGTTCCACATAGGGGGAAGGGCAATGATTTCATTTCCACAGTTGGGCTTAGAGAGAGAAAGATGCCACATCTGAGAATAAAAGAGGTCCTCTGGAGGTGACTCTTAGACATACCTATAGGTAAGCTAAGCTTCTCCGCTACGTACATAAGCTTCACAAGAGCAAGCCTCCAGATCAAGGGCTTGGCCTATTGATTTGGGTGTCCCTAATGTTTGGCACAGTATCCAGGGTGTTCCCCATGGTAAAGTTTAATAGCAACATAATTTCTCTCCCATCCCTCATGGGTCTTTGCCAATACTTTTTGATTATCTGCTTAATATACTCTGGGATGTATCCAGACATTATATTAAGTTATTCAGGATTAAAGGCTCTCATTCTTATTCTGGGCTCCCTGCTCAGGCATTTTTTTAAAATAGAAATTTAAAGTGTCTACCCACTAAAGTACTTCCTCTTTAGTTGAAGGTCAATATTCAAGAAAGTGAAATTTCTAGAAAGTTATATAGTTTAAGGAGAATTCGAAACTATATAGGATACCTGATCCACGTTTGGAACAATTCTATCTAAAGGCAGATGAAGTGATAAAATGATATGAATCCCATTCATGGGCTTTCCAGGCCCAGCTTCATGCCTTCCTGTCATAGTTGTAGCAACAGGCTTCTCTTTGGACCTGACTGCACTTTCTTTGACCTCTTCTAGGCCCTGTGAATGCTGTGTCACCCAGACCTTAGACATGTAATGTAGTAAAAAGAAGCCAAACACATCAAGAGGTGACCAGAATCTGAAACACAAAATCATGTACTCAGGACCAGCTTCATATTTTGCATGACCCAGTACAAAATGCAAACGTGAGGATCATTGTTCACAATTGATTAAGAATTTCAAGATTGAGACAGCAGGGATTAAAGCAAGGGCAGGGTCACTCTGAGTCTGGTCTCCGTGCAATAAGAAACAGTTTTTGAACTCCACTGTATGCATCTAATGATGTGTACATCTATTCATGTCAGCCATTCTGCAAATAAAGTGTTTCACCATGAAATCTGATGCCTCAAATAAAAACAGAGCATTTTTCATGTGTTCTGGAGTGTGACAGTTTGAAGATATATGTAAACATGAAAAGATCATGTTCTTAAAGCTAATCCATTCCTGTGGGTATAGACCCTTTATAAGTAAGACCTTTTGGTAAGATCTTAAATTGAAATTTGACCCACCTCATTTGTGTGTGCACGTGTGTGCGTGTGGGGGGGATTCTTAATCTCTCACTGGAGTCCTTTATAAGAGGTTAAAGACAGAGAAAAGACAAGAAAAGAGCCACAGAAAAGCTAAAAGAGGAAAGCCAGAGAAGCCGAGAGACAGAGCAGCCCAAAACCGAAAGCAATGAAACCGGGGCAGAAGGACCAGTAGAGCTGCCATATGCCTTCCCACGTGACAGAGGAGTCCGGCTCGCCAGCAGTCTTTCTTCAGGAAGAAGGTATCATCCTGTTATGCCTTTATTTGGACATTTTCAGGGCCTCAAAACTGTCAACTTGTAAGGTAATACATTTCCTATTGTTAAAAGCCGGTCCATTTCTGGTATATTGTATTTCCTCAGCTTTAGCAAACTAAACTAAAACATGGAGTCTGCCTCCCCTCCCCTCCCCCATACACACTGTACACCTTTGTGCCAGTGGGTCATCTAGAGTGCTGAAGAGTCATGATTTTCCCCACATAAAGGTTGGCCACAAGGTGTGAGGTGGTCCTGCCCACTCCTGTCTCACCCCACGCACCCTGCATGAGTCTGAAGGTGCTCTGGCCTGATTTGGGCAGGTGTCCCGTCTGTCCGTCTATCGGTGAATTGGTAAGGAACCAAGTGAAAGGAGTCTTCAAATGTGGATGGGCCTTCCCCTGAGATTTGAAAACAGGAGACCAGAGAGTATCATTGTAGGTGGAAGGAGATGAACAGGATTGTAGTCAATTAAGCAAATTAGCAAAGGATACTTGAAGGACTATTTGGGACACACCAGTCATAAAAGGCATCAGGAAGCCATAAGGATTTTCCCTGAGACTTTAGACAGAATCTAAAAGGTTAAGATAACAAACAGTTGTGCTGATGAGGAATTGTATTGACATGGGAATAAAATAGACAAACAGTTCTACAAAAAGATCAATAAAGAAACACTGACATGTGAGACCTGTGTAAATTCAGACCTAGGCATTCTTCCCATTCTAAGTTGTTTCACCTGCATGTTAGTTTTTCATTTGAAAGTCTGGGAAAAGGGTGTGGCCACCCATGACAGGATGGGTCCGGGGCTGGGCTGTGGGCTGGGGGAGGGCCATGTCAGAACAACCCCTGCCAGAGCCCCCGTTCCTCCCTCATTAGCACACAAACCCAGAAGGCTGCCCCAGCTGCCTTGCCCCGCCCCTGCCATGAGCATCAGCCTCCTGTGCCATGTGGCCTTTTGTCTCCTGAAAGCTGGTAAGTCCTGGGGTGGGATTCCTGTCATAGGGTTTTAAGACCCCAGTACTAAGCATTTCCCTCGTGACAGCAGCATCAGCTTTTTATCTCCTTCTCCACAGGTCCGGTGGCTGCTGGCATCACTCAGATCCCAAAGTACCATATCATGAGGACAGGACAGAGCATGACACTGAGATGTACCCAGGATATGAATCATAACGCCATGTACTGGTACTGACAAGATCCAGGGCTGGGGCTGAGGCTGATCCATTACTCTGTTGATGTTGATGTCATGGACAAAGGAGAAGTCCCTGAGAAGTATAATGTCTCTAGAACGAGTATAGAGCAATTTCCCCTCTTGCTGGAGTCTGCTGTCCCCACCCAGACATCTGTGTACTTCTGTGCCAGCAGTTACTCCACAGCGCTGCGCAGCTGCCTCCTCTCTTCACAAAAAGGCAGGACAAGCACTGCACCCCTGGGAAGTCACAAAGCCCTAGGCGGCCTTCTCAGCACTGGGGAACCTCAGAGACCAGAGTAGCCCCATGCAAGGGGACCCTCTGTCTGCACTGAGGTTCAGCTCCAGGTCAGCCTCAGCCACGTCTGGACCGGGCTCCAGAACCACAGGCTGAGATGATGTCATTCTTGCTCTCTTATCTTCCTTCTGCAGCTGTCCCTTTGGGATGGGAAGTGCCTCCTCAGCCCTGACTTTTCCAGTAATCAGCCTCACTCTTATATTTCCAGGATGGAAATTAATCTGTCATCCAGTTACATCCAGACTCCTTTGTCTCTCCCTGGGCACCACATTTTTCTGTCTTCTTTAGTTTCTCCCTCACCCCATCCCTCATGTGGTCTCAGCTCCTGCCTACCTTTTCCCAAAGCGGCCTGCAAGGTCCAGCGGGGTCTCTCTTTCCCCCACCTCCCCAGCCCCACCTTGCACATGCTCGCCTTGCCCCCTCCCCTGCAGCCACACTGCTAGTGCCATGTGTCGTCGCATCCCTTCCCTCCTATCTTAGTTTGCCAGGGCTGCCGTGACAAGTGACAGAATGAGCTGGCGTACACAGCAGGAATTTATTGTCTCACAGTTTTGGGGGCTAGAAGTACAACATCAAGGTATCGGCAGGCCATGTTTTCTCCAAAGTCTGCAGCGGTCAGATGCAGGCTCAATCTCTGCCTGTCACATGCCACCTGTCTCTTTCTGTCTCCACCTCTGGTTTCCAGCTCAGTTGACTCCACATAAAGAATCAGTCAGAGTGGACTAGGATCCACCCGCATTTGGTTTGGACTCCCCTTAACTAATAACAAATTCAAAGATCCTATTTACAGATGGGCTCAAACCCTCCGGACCCAGGTTAGGACTTGAACATATCTTTTGCAGGGGATGCGATTCAATCCCAACACCATCAGGGATTTTCAAGGGTATTTCCTTTACGCTGGGCTCTGACCCTTCCTTTCCATCAGGGGTACATCAACTTGTGTTTCAAATTGCGGCAAAATCATCACCTCCTGAGAAAAGTGCCTCCTCCCCTCTCTGCCTACATCAGTTCCCCTTTAATAAGCTCTCACAGTATCAGTAGAATTTACCATACTTACAATTTTATAGTTACTTGTCTGATCATTTGATGCCAAACTAGATTTTAAACTCTGCAAGGGCAAAAGCTGTGACTTCTGTGTTTACCAGTTTGTCCATAGTTCCAGCATTAGAGCGTGGAGTGTAGCAAACACTTATTTCAGAGAGAATGAATGAGTGAGTGAATGAATGATACATGGAAGGATGAATCAATTATAGAAATGCTCCTAGATCCCACTTATCCTCTGGCAATGACATAGAATTGACTGGAAGAATGATGGGGGCTTGGGAACTATTGGGAAATAGCTATGATGGGCTGCCAGTCCCAGTTTCAAGGCTTCCTTTGGTGGTTGCTGCACCCAATTCCCCCAAGCTGCCTGTTTTCTCTTTCAGGTTCTTTCTCCATAAATCTAGTTGAATCAGAAACAAATTAATATTTCATCCTTAAAGTTTTCTAGTATATTAGAATTTATGAATAATATTTTATTAGGACTTCCCATTTTTTCTTACATATAATTGAAATATCAGAAAGGGAAATAGAATGAAGGATATATTTATGAGATGTTAGCAGAGAATCTTTCAGAACTGATTAAAGACATAAACTGCCAGTTTCAAGAACCCAAATGAATCTCAAGTAAGAGAAATGAATCACAAATAGGATTAATAGACATGTCTTAGTGACATTGTAGTATATGTAAGTCAAAGAGAAGATTTTAAAAGCAGTCACAGTGAAAAGAGATACATATCTCCCAAAGGAATAATTAGACTGGGAGGCACAGTCTCAAGAAAGGGGTTAAAAATAACCATTAATTCAGAATTAGTCTTCATTTATTTAAATAAGAGGTTGATAAAAAGCATTTTCAGGAAGAGAAAAGAAAAAAGACACAGAGATTGCTTTCAAGAGAACGTCTCAAAGTTATGTTTACAAGCATGGAAAATGATCCCAGAAAAAAAGTATGAGAAGCAATATGGTATAGAATCGATTTAATTTGATACTCAGCTACACAGATTTAAGCAAACTGACTAATAATAATATTAATAATGTCTAATATGGGTGCTAAAAATAAAATATAATTAAAATATCTCATACAAGATGGAGCAATTTAATTGAATTGAAAGTATTTGTATTTTCTTTTTTTGGGTTTGAAAATATATTTAATAGAATATCCATTTTGCATGCTTTAAAAAAGATAAGTGTAACCATAAGAAAAGGCAGAGATAAAGTGTTTCTCTTCAATACAGAAGTAGAAAAGGCAATATTAAAAGGGCAGAACTAATTCAAAAGAGGCAGGGAAGGAGAAAAGAAAAGAAAAGTGAAAGCAGGGCAAATATAAAGCACAAAAAAAGTTGTTAGAAATATATACCGTATCATTGATCAAAATCACTATCAATAAGCCTTGCCAACTTCAAACTTGTCAGTTTGAAATCATTTGATTGAGTTAAAAACATCAAGCTATAGTATTAACAAGAGAAATATCTAAATTTTAAGGATAGAGAATAACAGAAGGAATCTAGCATAGGCATTTTATGTTAAAAAATGTTATGCTATGTTAAAAAATTATATGTAAGGTAAAAAGCATTTTTCAGAGATAGATAGTTATTAACACTTAATTCTGTTTCTTTAATGTTTACAAAACGGGCAGGTTGTAGTTAAACATTAGAATATTAAACTTCTAAAATGTGTGTATATAATAATATTGCCTCAGAGATATAATGGCAATATAAAATTTACAAATTGGCAAATTTACCATTGCGGTAGAAGATTTTAACAAGAACTCCTTTATGAGTAATAGATCAATAGACAAATAGCAAAGATAAACAACATTTGAACAACACAGGAAGTGACACCAATTAAAGGATAAAAAGAATCCTGGACCCCCAAATAAGAGAATAAATTTTCTTCTTAGTTACACATTGAAAATGATATTAATTATGCTAGGAAGGAGGTTTTAATCAGGTTCAAAGTCCTGGAATAAAAAAGATAACCCTCTCTAGCAATAATGCATTTAAGTTTGAATGAAAAAGAAAAACAAAGGATAGCTTTAAAAAAAAATAAATTTGTAAATGTAGGTGCATACTAGCAAATAAACCCTCACATTTGTAAATGTAGGCGCATACTGGCAAATAAACCCTGAGCATTATAAGGAATCTTAATAGGAATTTAAAATACTTGGAAATAAAAGATAATAAACATACTATATAATAAGTAAAGGCTACAGCTAAAGCTGTACTTTGAAAAAAGTTATAGGTGTAAAAGACTAATAAGCTCAGAAAATTAATAATCTAAATATCAAGCTTAGGACATAAAATGAGTGCAGAACAGCCTCACCAAAAAGGTAAAGAGAAAAAGAGCAATAAAATAGAATCCTGAATATAAATAACTATATAGATGGAACAAAAACTAAAATGCACTGGAGTCTCAACAATGCGAAAGTTGTTTTGGAAACTAATAAAATGCACATGCTTTAAGCAGGACTGATGAAAAAAAAGATGGCTAAATATATATTATTAGGAAGTAAAAAGAAGACATAATCAAAGATAGAACAGAGCTCAGAATATAAGAAAACCATATGAAAATCATTATGCCATTACATTAGAAAAATTGAGTATATATGTTATATTAATGCAACAATCAATAGTCAGTGTCTACCCATTCTCCCTAACAAAAGGCACAAAGAGTTTTAGAGTTGAGCTTTGCCAAATAGTCAAATAATAGATAATTTCAGTTTTCTACAAAATATTCCAGAGAAAAGAAAAAGAACAACTTTTCAACTCGTTTTATGAGCTATAAACTTGACAACAAAGACTGAAAAAGGCAATATAATAAAGGAAAATCGCAAGCTAATTTCCATTAACATTGATACTACATCCTTCATAAAATAGTGATCCAAAATATGCACTTCATTTAAACATAATATGCTGTAAACAGGTAAGGTGGTTTCTAGGAAAACAAAGATGACTGGTTATAAAATTTATTAATTTCTTTAGCATATAAGTATATGCTCATATTTTAATATTAAGTTAAAGCTCCAATAAGAAGGTACTATTATTAAAATACTTATAAAATAGTTTATATTTATACAGTGGCATCCTATGCAAAACACTGTTCTAAGCACTTTACAAATATAACATCTTTAATCCTCACAGCATCCCAATAATATACATTCCTTTAATATGCTATTATTACTCCCATTTTACATATAAATTAAAAGAGGCAAGAGAGTCACTAAATGACTTTCCAAGGTCACCAAGCTGGTAAGTAAATGAATTTTGATAATTGGAAAAGAGGAAAGCCTAAGACAATTAACTGATACATTATTAGAATTAATAAACACATACAGAATCCTGTGAGAAAAAAACATACTCCCAGAAAAATTGCTTGTATTCATATATACCATCGACAATTAGAGAAAAAGAAACTATAATTCACGCAAATAAAAACTATAAAGCGCATAGAAAAAATGCTAGGAATAAAAATTCAGTAGAGTTTTATGAACACATTTTCAAAAATTTATTAAAATAAATGAAAGGCCTAAGCAAATAGAAAGACTTGCTACAATTAGGAATAGGAAATAGACCCAATGTATCAGGAATGATGTCAACTTTATAACACTGCATTTCCTTTAAATACATTTAAAATAAATATGACAAAATATTGACATTTCATCCATCTGGAGGTTTGTAATTTGAAATTTTATATGTTGTTCCTTGCATTTTACTGTGCATTTGAAATATTATTAATATAAAAGGGGCAAGGTAGGGTTCTTCCAACTCTGTAGTGTGATTTTACCTAAAGGATACATGAGATATTAGACTCATGAAAGAGGGATTCTGGTTAAAAGAATGGCCATCATAATAAAGACCCCTCACCTTTGCTGCAGAGTCTGGAGTTCTGTAGTGAATATAATTGGCAGTTTTCTCAAAATAAGGGAAGAAATTCTCAGCATGATTACAAGGGGGTGAGGAAAATCAAACACTGTGTGTGGCTGATGGGGGTAAAGAAAAAATAGAAAGAGCAGAGAATTGGCCCCAGTATGTGGTTTGAAAGGAGGGGCTTTGTAACAGGAAGGAGCAGAAGGGATATCAGGAAGAATACATCAGCCCCCAGCCCCATTCTCTTCCATGAGCTCCAATTTTAGTGCAGATGGGGCGCAAGTCCTCTGCAACCAAGCAGAAGGGCCTCGGCCAAGTAGGTCACCTCTTGGAACCAACGGGAACACTGTTAGGCAGAGCCCGTTCCCCTATGATGTGACTAAGTCCTAGCAAATTGTGCTGGTTGGAAAGGAAGTTTGCCCCCTAAGAAAAGCCATGTTTTAATATAAATCCCATTTCATAAAGGTAGAATAATCTCTGTTCAATACTGTATATTTGAAACTGTAATGAGATCATCTCCCTGGTTGATGTGATTTAGTTAAGAATGGTTGTTAAACTGGATTAGGGGATGACATGTCTCCACCCATTTGAGTGGGTCTTGATTAGTTTCTGAAGTCCTATAAATGAGGAAACATTTTGGAGAAAGAGATTCAGAGAGAGCAGAGAACGCTGCAGCACCACGAAGCAGAGAACCACCAGCCAGTGACCTTTGGAGATGAAGGAAAACGCCTCCCGGGGAGCTTCATGAAACAGGAAGCCAGGAGAGAAAACTAGTAGATGATGCAATGTTGGCCATGTGCCCTTCCAGCCGAGAGAGAAGCCCTGACTGTGTTCGCCATGTGCCTTTCCAGATGAGAGAGAAACCCTGAACTTCATCGGCCTTCTTGAACCAAGGTATCTTTCCCTTGATGCCTTTGATTGGACATTTCTATAGACTTGTTGTAATTGGGACATTTTCTCGGCCTTAGAACTGTAAACTAGCAACTCATTAAATTCCCCCTTTTAAAAGCCGTTCCATTTCTGGTGTGTTGCATTCCGGCAGCTAGCAAACTAGAACACAAATATTCCAAGAAGCTTCCCCCACCCCAACTCATGCGGCAGTCACAGCATTGTCCCTACCTACATCTACCTCCCAACCACAGTATTCCTCTTATAATCCCATTATCCAACATCCACCCTTCGGCAGTTACAACTCTGCCTGATTGCAGTGGTGCCTAACTTTTAAACTCTGTCAATAAAGAGTTATGAACTCCCAACTCAGACCCCTGCTTCCAAAACCAACCAATGGAAACCTGCCAACTTCCTGCTCCCAAGCTAGACGAAGAAAACCCACTACTTCCCTTTCTTTATTTCCTGCCAACCACCCTATATAACCTGTACACTTTCCCTTGTTCAGAGTTGTCACCATCTTAGATGTCAGCCCACTTGTGTATATTTGCAATAAAGCTCCTTTAAAGGAATTTTGGTCTCTTCTCCTCCCTCCCGGTCGAAAAATCTACCAGATAGAAAGTTCTTCTAGGGGAGAGGCTGAGAGAGCTGCCAATGAGAAATTGCAGTTTAAGGGAAAAAGACAAGCTCCAACTGTACATCCACTGGCTTGTTTTCAACCCTTCTTGGGACTGCCAGTATGTGAGGGGTTAAAGAGAGAGACTTTTCCCTCCTCCTCTGATGTGCATGTGTGTTTAGCTCATCAGCCTAGATTTGCAGCAATGATGGGTGAGAAGATCCTGCAGAGCATGTGTCTGATTGAGAGAGAGAAATAGCCAGACAGTATTGGCTGGAGGTCCAGAACGAGGTCGAGCAGAAAGGTAATTGCTTCAGAGGGATGTCAGAAAAGCTGCAGGCATGAGCCTTTACCCAAACCCAGCCTATTTCAGTGTGCCCCACCTGCTGTGTAGGAAGTTGTGGAGGCAGATAGAGAAGAACAGACTGCTAGTCTGGGCTTGCTGAGAATTCCAGGACTGAAGGAGCTGGCAGGAACTCTCCAGCCCACTTAGCAGTTATCCAGTCTGCCCAGACTCAACACTGCCACATCCCAGGACTAGGGCCCTGAGAAGGGACATGGAGCCAACTATCCTGACCCAACCCTGCCATTGTTTCCATATTTTTCTACTCAGTCGCCTTTGAATCCTGAAAGCAGACAGTTCCAGGAACACATGAGAAGTTTTTGTGCCTGAATTAATTTTGCTTAGATTCCAATCATTTCCTCTGTAAACCTGTAAGACTTGTCTCCAGCTTCTGTCCACCCCACCCAGAGGCTCCACGAATGCTGAAGGCATCCAGTCTCCTTGACAGCCAGTCATGAGAACGGGAGGAGTAATGACACTTAGACAAGAATGGTGAAATCATAAAGCAGATATGTCTGACAATGGTCAAACAAGACAGTCAAACATCATATTGTTTGCATTTGAACAGTCTTCCTACTTATGGGGAACTCAGCCGTGATTCTTTGGCTAACAGTAAATACACAGAACTACAAGATGCCCTCCTTCTTGTTCTCATGCCTTCATTCCCAACACCGTCTTCAAATCCTGCTCCCATTCTCCCCCTGGAAGGAAAGGAAGTTTTTAGCTACAGTTACCCGATTAGTACAAGTGGCCAGACAAGAATAACGATAGAACAGTTGAGCGTTCTGATAGCAGGGAAGGGGAGAATTCAATCATCTATGACAGCCTCTTAAGTTTCCAGAAGGACAGTGAAATTTACTATTGTACATTACATTCCAGTGGTTTTAAAGGTCAAAGAAGTTGAGTCATCTTCCATACATAAGAAATAATGAATGTATTTGTTATTGCATGGTGACTTAGAATGACAGGACGCTTTGCCATGAGTTTGGGGATGTAATACCACATGGAGGTTAATGAACAAAGAAAGCTTTGGTCTTTGACCTGAAGAAGGAATAGGGACTTCCAACTCAGATATTTTCCCCAAGTAACATTCCTTCTCACATATCCTTGAATATTTTGGTACATTCAGATGCTTAGTAGGTCAAGCCCTATTCCACTCCCTGGCCTAAGAAATGGAAAATGTTGAGCAGGTATGACCGGGAGAATGGAAGAGATTATGACAGAAATAGGGATGTTCATAAGAGATGCTTGCTTGAAGCATCCTTTGGCATCTTGTATTTGAAATGCTGCTGACATGGTTTAGTGAAAATGCCCAGCAGACAGGGAAGTGATCAGAAAATGTGAAGATAAACTTAAAAGATGCAGTGTGAGGTCTCTACATCCAGAGCACTGGAGGCATGAGTAATGACCCATGAATTGACTTTTTATCTTTTCTTTTTGTAGGTACATGGTCCAGGAATGATTTTTTTTAAAAAAAGGAACTTAAAAATATTTGTCAGTCATTTAAGTACGTTAAATATTGTATGTTCCTGAGGCCACGGAAATTGATAGATATAGTGTATAGTGATGTCACTTGTGGGCCCAAGGGACGTCCCACCTGCTTGGCTCCTGCTCACAGAGAACATGAGCTGGTAAACCTCCCAGTATTGTCTTAATGCTGCCATGGGCATGAGGCTTCTCTGCTGGGTGGCCCTCAGTCTCCTGGGGACAGGTGAGTCCTCAGGAAGCCAATCAATTTGTGTGTGTGTGTGTGTGTGTGTGTGTGTACATGTGCGTGCACGCATATGTACTCATGTGCTGAATCTAACTACCGTCCTCTTTCTGTTCTCAAATTCTGTCTCCACAGATCACACAGATGCTGGAGTCTCTCAGTCCCCCAGGCACAGGGTTGCAGAGAGTGGGCAGGCTGTGGAGCTCAGGTGTGATCCAATTTCTGGTCATACTGCTCTTTTTTGGTACTGTCAGACTCTGGGGCAGGGCCTGGAGTTTTTGATTTACTTCTTAAACACAGATGTAGCAGACAAGTCAGGGATGCCTGAAAATCGATTCTTTGCTGAGAGGACCTATGGCTCTTCTTCCATTCTGAGGATCCAGCCTGCAAAGCGGGAGGACTCAGCCGTGTATCTCTGCGCCAGCAGCTTAGCCACAGTGTGGAGTAGTCACTTCCTTCCTGTTCACACACCTCATACTTCTCTCTCTTGCAGTTCCTAGAAAATGCACACAGAGGTCTTTCTTTGTTCTCTGCTCCCCAAGGCAAAGAAGTAGATTTGGACATCAATCGTCCTTTGGGTAGAAGGAGACCATAGATTAACTGTGGAAATGCTGTGGCTGTAAATGTTGGGTGGTTGGAAATATTCATGGCTCACTGGATTCCAAGGAGAACTCAGAGCAGCTCAGTGTTCCAAGGCCAGGACTGAACGTCCTAGAATCAGCTCTCCTGGTCTGGGGAAAGCAGTCTTCTAAAGCACGATGTGGTTGCTACCCATATATACAAGCTTTTTTTGCTGACAGCATCTGAAAAACCCGGGGCTACATCCTAAGGCACATTCTGTTTTCTCAAGATTCTTCCACGCTTGTCACACTGAAACTTTTCTGTAATAAAGTATGAAGCTGGTCTTCCTGTTCCAAGTAAAGGCCTTTACTACTTTCATAGCAGTTAACTGATAAATACAATAAAGTTAGTATGATTTTATTTTCTCTACTTGGCTTAAGCAACCCATTTTCTTCATGTTGCTTTCATTCTGTCACCGCTCCTGTCCTGATGGTTAGGCTGAAGCCTACTTTCACAATCACTCTTCGTGATTTCCTGAATAAGTCTGATTTCCAGAAACTGAGTGTTTTGATTGTTCTCCTGGCCATTTGATTTGAAATAATTTCACTTCGGTGTTTAATTCAAGAAGATATGGCATTTCATTTATAATCATAATCCCTATTCCTTTTTATTTGTTCATTAATAAAATCTTTGGCCCAACTGTGGATGAAGCTGTAGTTTGTATCTATGAAGTCTAAAGTCATGGCCTGAGCTGATATAATTATGGAGCTTGGGTCCCTGGGAGTCCTCAGAGACAGCCCAATTCTCAAAGACTGGGACCGAATACCCCAGGGTCAGCCATGCAGGAGGCATCCCAGGGTCACCTTGAATGACTGTTCAGGGCATGAAAGTGTCCTGACCTGCAGTGGCTGAGAACATCCAATTTCTTTCCCCACAGAATGAGGGTCCTTGGCCAGGTGTTGTCCAGTTACACTTAAACTGTGACATCATGAAAGGACTCCTTCCCCTCTTACTCTGTGACTCCCAAGAGTGAGAAAAGCCCGAGCATGGATGGGAATGCCCTGTCCTTGGGTTGCCATCCCAGGGACATTCTCCCTCAGTCTTGCATTCAACGCTGCCATCTTCATCCTCATGACCTCTGTGACACCTAGATATGTAATGAGACAAGCCATGACGTATAGATCTGAACAGAACACAGACCACAGTATTCAACACTGGCGCGAGAGAAGATATAATAAAGACCAGTAATACTTCTTCTTTACACCAATTATGAACTTACAAGGGAAAAGCAAGAGAAAATTTTATTAATGAACAAATAACAAGCAATAGGAGCCCAATTCAATATAAAAATATCCCACCTTCTTGGATTAGAGAAGAGAAACACTTCAGGAAATTATTTCAAATCCAAAGACCAAGGACTTCCCAACCAGCCAGCATGAGGCTCTGCTCTGTACTTCTGACAGGTCCTCAACCAGTTGCAGGTAACTCAGAATCCTTTCTCTGCACAGTGTCTTTTCGTCCATTCATGATAAGGTCACACGCTTTGACCTCAATGTGAAGAGAAGTGGGCAGCGGCTATAGTTGCTGCTGCTCATTTTTATTGGGACCAAGTAATAAGCATTGAAGAACTATGGAAAATTTTGCTCATATGGCTGGGGATGGTGCAGTGGTATAAGGAAGCCCTGTTCAGTGAAGTCATGTTGATAGCTTGAAGTGCCATGGTGAGGGTTGTCTACCCGAACCCCAAGAGAACAGGTTTATCAACACACCACTGGAGGTCACTGTCAGGCCATGCTTTGTGGGGCCAACAGGGCTCAAAATTCCCCTCCCCTCTGCTCTTGCCCATGGAAGTCATGATCTGAGAGGGCCTTCATCAAGTCCTTTTCTTAGCTGGCCCCAGGATCCCTTGTGTGTGGCTCTGTCTCTAATGGGCAGGCCCATCCCAAAAGTGATTTGGTAGTGGCACCAAACCATTTCTTTATTTTGTTTATAAATCATTTTTCCTTCCATAAAACATACAGATGCCAAGAGTCACCAGCTCTTGAAATAGGGGTAGAGGTAAACAGTAGCTCTGGGTTGTGAATCAGTTTATGGCCACACTATCCTATTATGATACTGACAGGCTCTGGGGAAATGACTGATTTACTTTGGAAACCAGGCAGACCCAGACCCATCAGGAATGCCCCAGGATCTGTTCTCAGCTGAGGTGACAGAAGGATCACAGTCCCCTTTAATATGTTTCCAGTTCCCCAAGCTGGAATATGACCCCTCTGCATTGCAGTCACAGGAACTTGCCCAAGTATAGAGAGAACAACTATCTCTGGGGGCAAAACCACCAGGGTTCCTTCCCCTCAGTTCCCCACAGCTTTCAAGTATAGGACATGGGTGTGGGCTCTGCCTGTCCCAGGGGAGAGGTAGGCCTTACAATTAAGCTTGTCTAGGAATGAAGGTGGGATCTGAGTTTCTGGGATTCTTCTAAAATATTTTACAGAATTTTCTTTGATTTCTGCCTTATCCTAAAATCTCACCAATTAGGAGAGCAGTTTCTTTGTGGCTGTTTGGTTTATGGCACTTGGGAAGATTTCTGTGCTTAAAATATATCCAGAAATCATTACACTTCGGCAACATTTCTGTTCAGATATAACCTGCTACAACAAAAGAAACAGCAATAATTGTCAAGCGTTTAAAAGCAGTTGCTGCACATATCTCATGTCAAGACACTGTTAAGGTATTGTGAAGAATTTTTTGAAAGGAATTTGTTCATTGCTCTCACCCATATTTCAGTCTAGTTGGAATGAAAAGGCATAGAGGTAGAAGGTGTGTGATTAACCCATGAGAAAGGTCTATGCCAATTATTGTGGAATTTCAAAAGAGGGAGAGATCATTTGTGCTTCAAAGAGTCCTAAACAGGAAGGAGCAGTATGCCCATGGTGAACCAGGAGGAAGAACAGTTTCTTTAAGAAAGTTTATCTAGGGCTGGAGAGAGCATTGCAGGAGAAAATCCTTGGAAATGAAAATGGTACATTTGGGCTCACACATAAGATGGTAAAGGAGAAATTAGGTAAATCAGGCCACAGTCCCCTGGCAGATTCAGCTTCCCAAAACTGTTTTTCATCAGTCTCCTTCTCTCCTACAACTCTTCTGCTTCTTTCAGAATCATCTCTTCTCTCCTCACTGGGCACATCAGCAGATGCTCATTGTACCAATTATTCATGCAGTGCAGAACACCCTTTGCTGATTTTAATTCCACCCATCCTTTTTCTCCCATTGGATATTATTTCCTCCATGGATGTTTACTGTTCTGTAACATCGCCTATATTTTTCTTATATTTCAATTGTACTTTTCGTTCATGCACATTTGAATCCATCTTGAAGGTAACATAAGTATCTTCCTAGTCCTTTGCTGATCTGTATTTATTGGGGTTTCATTATCTTTTTTGGAGGGGAGGGAGCAGGGAGGTGAGGCATTTTTGTATATCTTCAGCAATGTAGATAACTTCAAGTTCTGTGTTTTCTTCCTAGTTTAGACTAGATATTATTTCCTTTCATTCCTCTTATTCCTTTCTCTTTCAAATGATAGCTTTAAGGGAGAAAATCCCTGTTGCACTGTAATTGTCAGCTGTGTGATAGAGTTAAGTGGAATGAAGCTGCAATATTAAGCATAACAGCTCAAAGGAATAGAATTAGGGTCAGGGTCAGTGTGGGACTGGGATTTAAGGAAGCTGATCATAAAATTTCCTGGATGTTACTTCTGGAATATTCTTCCTGTCGACTATGCAGACACTTCGCAGCATTCGGATCTCCTGCTACTGCAGAAGGGATAAGAAATGATGAAACTTCATTAGTGGCCACAAGATGGCACCGTGATGCCATGAGATCTAAAGGGCTCTGCCCTGAGTCTGGAATTGCAGCCTTGGATAGGAAGGGTTAAGAAAAATTGAGGTTTGTATTCAATATGAGGCAGAGGTTTGAAGATGTTTTCAGTCAATGCTAGGCTGCCTAAAGCTGTGCAGAAGATGGGAGGTGAGATCCAAGACTGAAGAATTTTGGCAAGGCAGCCTTGATGCCAGAGGCAGGAGCAGGAAGAGGAGAAACTGCCTTGGACAAAGATGGGAAACCAGCAGGAGGAGAGGAGGGATGTGTTCATCCTAAACTCAGTGCATTGCAGCCACACCCTCATTTTCCCTGCAGGCTGTGCTATGCAACTTCAATGAGTGGAGTGGGTGATCCTGCCTCGGCCACGTTAGAAGGGACCCTGGACCAGGAGGAATGCTCGGAAGAATCAATATTTGCAGGTAGAGCCATCTGTCCATTAGAACACAGGCTCTGCACAATTTCTCAGTCCTGAGGATCAGCACATTTAGCTGGCATAAGTCTATTCTCCCTAACCCTGCCAAGGGCCCCAAGCTCTTCTATGTGGTCCTTTGCTTCCTGGGAATAGGTAAGCTCTGGGCTCAGCTGGAAAACCTCTGCCTTGGGTTTGCAAAGCCCTGCCTCCACATCTTTCTCTTTCTCTTTCATCTACAGATTCAGGCCTGCTCTTTACATTATGTCCCCAACAGGCCCTGTGGATGCTGGACTCACTCAGACCCCACAATATTATATTCTACAAATAGGAAAAAAGATGGTCCTGCAATGCTCTCAGGATAAGGACCAGTTTGCCATGTTCTGGTATCTACAAGACCCAGGACAGGGGCTGAGGCCCATCCATTATTCAGGTGGTACTGGCAACACTGACAGAGGAGATGTCGTGGAAGGGTACAGTGTCTCCCGAAATGAAAAGGAGCATCCCCCAGACCCTGGAGTGGGCCAACACCAACCAGAACTCCATGTACCTCTGTGCCAGCAGCAAATCCATGGCACTGCAGAGCCGGCTGCTCTCTGCACAAAACGGGCAGCCACAAATTTGAGGTAGACACTCCTCCATGAGGCCCCTAACTCAACCAGGAGAAACCACTGCCCCTCCTGAAGGCCCTGGAGACTTCCTAGCAACAAGGTGTCAGTCTGAGAGGCCTTGTGCAGCATGACCTTTAGTGTGAGGTGAGGTCTGTCACTGTAGTGTGTGTCGGGGGTGGTGAAGGTAAAATTGCAAATGGCATTTAGCGCAATTTTAGTCAATTTAGAATATTCTGGGTAATTGAGTAAAGTAGCTCCCAACCTGAAATTTATACTTTCTTTTCTTTTCAAGGGAGAAGAACAAAGCAGGTGGCGGCCAAGCAACTTTAAACTCCCTAAGTGACCTGGGATTCTCCATGTCTAAAACTATCACATGAAGTCGACCTGCACTTTAGTATCATTGGAAATCCATCAAATTCTCTGAAGGGAAAGAAATCTCACAAGTTATAATACACATGAGGAAACAAACCACCTAGAGAAAATGTTAGTACAGGCACCAAACCACACTGTTAGATCTGAAGGTATTAGTTAGAAGAATTATCACATAAAGACTGGAAACTAAGTCTCTATCTTCTCCCAGTCTGTATCAACCTAAGACATTTTTGCCTACTCTGAAATTAGGGGTACTTCCTTCACATTACTTGTTTTGCCTCTCCATTTTACTAGCCACATTCCTTGTACTTAGTCACCAGCTGGAAATGTTCCATCTACAAAATCACAAATTAAATATCCACTATCTGTGCACAGCCTCCTATCCTACAATGTCTGTGATTTTTTCCTTTTGACATTTTTGAGATCTTCTATCAGTTGATAGCTATTCTTTCTTCCTATTCTTCAGGATTCTTCCATATTTTCATTACTTTCCTATCTAGAGTAGATTTGATGTTACATTCTTTTAACTCCATCTTGCAAACAGCATTCATTCTTTTCTGTTTTGTTTTTTTATTATTTTTCTTTAGCCTTCCTTCTTACATTGCTTTCACATTACACAAACTCAAATAAGTGTGAATGCATTGGTCTTCCTTTTACACAGAAGTCGCTGAGTGATTTTGGAATGTTACACATCTGCACAAGCTGGCACCTGGATAAATCTGCCTTCTCATCCCTGCTTTGAGATTTTAATTTGTGTCCCCTGTTAGCATCACCATTTCTCATTCTCCACAAATAGTATTTTGAATATTTATGGCTGTTTCCACTCTCCTCAAACTTTTCTCCCTTCTTCCCTTTTGGCCTCTAAAATCAAAGGTTCATCTTGCTACAACTTGCCCAACTACACATCAAAATAGTAATGTGTTGATCTGAACTGGCATTCAGACTCTTCTTTCTCTTCTGTCTTCTCTGCCTCAAATGCCTTTTCTCTGCCACACTCTTTACCCAGCTAACTCCTGCTCATCATCTGAGACTCCATGTTCAGAGAAGCCTTCCTGACCTCCCAATACAGGGCAAGCCTCCAGGTAATGAATTCTCAAAGGGACCTGCACATTCCTTTATTGCAGTGGTTACAATTCTAATTGAATGTGTAATTTTGTTAGTGTTTCTCTCACTGGACGATAATAAACCCCCTTAGCGGAGGCAATGATCTTGTTTGTTAGATCATAGTTTTAAAAAGCAAGAACTCTGGAGTTAGACTCTCCAGGTTTCAATTAAGAATCAGCTGGCCAATCAATAAGTTCAAGGTCATATAACCAATTTTCCAACTTACTAACCTCGGCGATGATTCTAATTTCTTCTATTCCACCTTCTTGCCACCAATCTTTTCTTCTCAATATAGGAAAGTGATTTCTTTTTCCCTATTACACAGATAAAATCATGTCACTCTGCTCATAAACAATGGTTCCCCATTTTTTTCCAAAATGAAAATCTGAACCTCTGAGAGTAGCATTTTAACATTTTACAATCTAGAACACATTTACCTTTACAGCTTGTTTTTTGTTGAGCTCATGACATACCTTACTTTCTGTCCAAATAACTTTGTACTCCAATTATTAAAACCACAAGGTATTTCAGACCTCAGCATTTGCTTTTGGTGTTCCTGGGGCTAAATATCTATCTTCCAAAAGCTCAAGACTATCTATCAAGGCTCAGCCCAAATGTTTCATCTGCTTTGAATTTGATCATGGCTTTTTTAAAAGTAATTATACTTAATGAGAGAAGAGTGGGAGGAAAAAAATACACACACACACACACAAATGTTCACTTAAATAGATTCACCTAATTCACACTGTTTTCTCATTAAACAGCAACAACAGCACAGGCCTCCTCTTAGCTAAAATATTATGAATGTCATGGAATCCTTGCTTTTCTCAGTGACCTCTGCAAACATTCGGAGTGACTGTACTTTATCAGTGAGGGCATAATGATGATCAACCCATTATGCTCCTAAATGCTTCCAAAACCAAAAGTCTCCAGATGCCTTGAAAATGGGAAAGAACATTATCTTCCTTTGCAATGCTTTTATGCTGGTGTACTTTGTTCGGATAACCTCATAGAAAAAGTTCCTCTCTTTTGCCATTAGACACATCATTACTCTCATCTTCAGACAAATCAGTTAATGTTAGAAAATATGTTGTTGAGTCATGAACCATCATAGCTAACAAGGAAACTTAAACTTTCTTTTCTTAGAAAATGAACAATTTTCTTCTGGGCTTGTGATCATTATTCTTCATTTTTATGAGAAAACTCACTTAATTGGGAAATCGCACCTTACGACACATTTTGTAAGTGGTGTTGATTTCTGAGTATAACTTTTTGGTACAACAGGGAAATGATAGTGCAGAATGTTCAGGGATTTATCCTTATGAAATCTGACAGGGTAGTTTACTCTTGAGATTTTCAAAAGCCATAAGGGGCATTGTCTAGGATTAATGCATATTTAAGGTAAGTGTAAATATATTGCCTTTTTGGGTTCCTTGGAAAGAGACTCTGAGATGCAAAGTTGTAGGCAGGCAGGTTAGTGCATGTGAAAGACATTTGTGGGAAGGGAGAGCAGAGGTGGGACCGGGCAGAGGGGAAGGGTGACATGCAAAGAGTTCCCAACTATGGCTTTTGTCTGTCAGGGAGTTTTGTACCCTGAAAAGTGGCGCTTCAGAGTTGTCAGGAATTAAAGACTTTGTATCTCTGCAACCACCATAGACTCCCTCTGGGACAGAATGTAACATCGAGTGAGGCAGAGCCCTGGGGCGAGGGCGGCTGGACCAAGCACCACATTGTCCACTGCGTCCATGAAGCCACTATGCCTGCTCTGGGCTTCTGGAGCAATAGGTAGGAGGGGACGTAAGAGGCATTCTTTACTGGGTCCTCTTCCGAGACCGTCTCCCCAAGTATCACAGTTTATTTTCACATCTTTCTCCAGGCTTTTGCTGACTCTCTTAGCAATGCTAATTGCAGAATGTTAGAACTGTTGTTACAGCTAATTGCAGAATGTTAGAATTTTAGTTACTGCTAATTGCAGAATGTTAGGACTTCTGTTACTTTTAAAACAAAAACATTCTGCCAGCCTCATTTCCCCCTTGCTCTGTGTATCAGTCAAGGTCCTGGTAGGATTGACAATGAAGGGACTGTTTACAAACGTGCAGGAGGGTAAAGGAAAATGGACAAGGTTAGGAGTATACTCACCTTGGGGCCGGCACAGGTGGATGGCTCTTACCTGTGGTGTGGCCTGAACAAGGCAGGACAGGAAGTCCTTGGGCAGTTGACCACTGGCTGTAGCCTTTAGTAGAGAAAAGTATTCTCTATGAGATTTAGTCCAGCAAGAAGGAAGCCAGGGGAACAGATATCAGGCCACTCCCTCTTCTCACCAGGGTCATCAAATGTCCTAGTTTGCCTGGACTCTCTTGGTTTTACTACTGGCAGAAAGCCCCTTGGTCCAGGCAAACCAGATGTCCCGCCATTGTCTCCCATGGATCAAACTCAATAGGGAGGTAGAGGAAAAAGGGGACCAGTTAAGATAATCCATGTTATATAACATTGGACCAATTCTCAAGGCTAGAGCAGGTGGGGGGTAAACAAACTATCCAGAACACATAGGACAGTCTTGAGGGTCATAAACCCCAAATAGGCTTAGCCTGTCCTATAAGTTGATAAATTTGTAGAGTCATTTCTAGGCAATCTTCACTTCTAATAATTGAGAGACAACCCAGACTTCCTTTGGACCTGATCAGATGCACTAAATCTTGGTGACGCTGCAGCACTGGCCACTCAAAATACTGCCTGGAAAAGGAAAGAGGAGGAAAACCTTGGTATGAACCCAGCATCAGGGAGATACATGGGGGACCCCTAAGCAGAGCTAGAACAGACTTCTCTCCCTAGCTGATAGACAGTGTGTAGATTCCAGCATGGGGAGTACCACAAAGAGCAGGCATATTTCTCTATTCCTTCGTGGGGTGAGGATGGCAAGAGGGAGATTGGGGCATCCTGGTTGCCCAGGGGCAGGAGCAGGTAGAGGAGGAACCACCTCAGAGAATATCAGAGCATCTGTGTGAGGATGGACGTCCGTCCTAACCTAGCCCTTCTGCTCTGTAAATGGTCTTGCAGAACAGAGGAAGAGTGAACCGTGTGCATGGGTGTGGAGGTGGGGCCCATAGGACTTTAGGGAGCCTACAAGAGCGACATCACAGGTTAACCCACCAATCAGGAAAAAGAGGCCCAAGACCTTAGCTGTCTTACCCCAAGCACAAGAAGCATGATCTCCAGGCTCCTCTACTGGGTGATGCTTTGTTTTCTGAGCACAGGTGAATCCTAAGGTCAAGCAGAGCATACCATTCCAAGTTCACTGAATCTTCTGCCTTACCCTGGGGATGCACTACCGGGTTCTCTCCTATACTCATTCTCAATGCGTTTTTCCCTCAGGCCCAGTGGATTCTGGAGTCACCCAAACTATAAGACATTTGATCAAAACAAGAAGACAGGACGTGACCTTGAGATGTTCCCCTATCTTGGGTCACACCAGTGTGTCCTGGTACCAACAGGTTCTAGGCAAGACCCCTCAGCTTCTCTTTGAGTTTTATGAAAATATGCAGAGAGCAAAAGGAGATTTTCCTGATCGATTCTCAGCTCAACAGTTCTGTGACTATCGCTCTGAGCTCAGCGTAAGCTCCTTGGAGTTGGGAGACTCAGCGCTGTATCTCTATGCAAGCAGCCTGGGCACAGCCCTGCAGCATCACCAATGTTCCATGCATAAACCTTCCCTGGTTCAGAAAATAACGGTGAGAGGGCATGCAGGTTTCCACCCAGATTTAGCTCATTCAGGGATGCTTTTAAATTAACAGACATTTCCTATTTCCTGTTGAGTTGGGAGGACTCCCAACCCACCGAATCTTGGTTCCTGCCTTCACTGAATGTTTTCACTTCTCTCCAAGCTTCTTCCAGCAACCTGTCAAGTCCCATGTAACTTTGGTAGAAGAATGATAACTTGATAACTGAACCCCTACTGTGTGCTAGACTCCTGGTATACCTTATGTTTTAAACGTCACAGCAAATCAGATATTCTTAAACCCAGCTTAGAAATTAAAAAAAAAAAATCAGGGATATTAAGTAATTTCCCCAATGTCTCATGGTTTATTGGAAGCAAAGCCTGGAGACAAACTTAAGTCTGTGTATATTGGCTTCCTGCAGCTGCCATAACAGATTATTATAAACTTATTGACTTAAAACTACAAAAATGTATTCTCTCACAGTCCTGGAGGCCAAGAGTCCAAAATCAGAATGTCAGCAGAAGGAAGAATTGATTCCTTCTGGATGATCTGAGGAGAAACCATTCCATGCCTCTTGCCAAGCTTCTAGGGGCTGCCGGCAATCTCTGGTGTGCTTGGTTAGTAGATTAATCACTCCAACTCCGCGTCCGTTTTTACTTAGCTCTCTCCCTCTGCATGTTTCTGTCTTTTCTTCTTCTTATAAGGGCAGGTATCATTGGATTTAGGGCTTACCTGATTAATACAGGTGATGTCATCTTGAGATCCTTAACTTAAATATATCTGCAAAGAACTTTTATCCAAATAAAATCACAGTTACCTATTTTTCTCTCTAGACTGGTAACCTTGTCATTACAGGTTTGTGTGTGTGTGTGTGTGTGTGTGTGTGTGTGTATTTCCCCCCCCATTTTATTGCCAGTACTAACAGCATTTCTGGGACCTAGTGGTCAATACTGAATGAATGAATGAATGAATGAATGATGGAAGACTCCCTAGGTTCCCACTGAGTTCATCCCAAAGATCTAGATGCATTAACTGGGAACACTTCTATCTCTTTGTCTCCTGAGATCAGGTGATTCATGGGAACAGATGAGAAATCCCTACAATGGGTTTGTGTCATGGGATCTCAAGCCTTTTCTCCAGGGTTGCAGCTTTATATCTTCCTGTCACCACCTGGGTTCAGTTTCCTCCTTCAGTATCCCTCCCTCACAAGCCCCATGAATTTTGGAGACTCCCAGACATTGGGCACCTAATCACTAGCAGAATAATCAGAAGCATAGTGTTAATCACTGTAAGAACTGGCGGTGAGGAATGAAGCAAGATAACTTCTCTGTTGTGTTAGGGAGGATTTTCCCAAGGCACAAATATCTCTCAGATATCTGGAAGCCATAAGGCCGAATACCTTGAACTATATCATGGATGTCCACTTCCGTGTGTTGGTGGGATATGCCTGAGTTCTCTGGGTCAGCAACTGTACTAGTTAGGGTTCTCCAGAGAAACAGAATCAACAGGGAACACTTGCAAATTTAAAATTTATAAAAGTGTCCCACGTGACCGCAGGAACACAGAGTCCAAAATCCACAGGGCAGACTGCGAAGCTGACGACCCCAATGGAGGGTCTGGATGAACTCCACAGGAGAGGCTCACCAGCCGAAGCAGGAATGGGGCCTGTCTCCTCTGAGTTCTCCTTAAAAGGCTTCCCATGATTAGATTTAGCATCACTAATTGCAGAAGACACTCCCCTTTGGCTGATTACAAATGGAATCAGCTGTGGATGCAGCTGACGTGATCATGACCTAATCCTAT
>PVIY010001441.1:28358-97581 GCA_004026745.1 Myrmecophaga tridactyla | reverse complement strand
TGACAGCAGAGACTCCATTTACAGAGTGAGGCCATGTATTAGTTCTTGAAGAATGATGAGGGACATTCTGGGAGAAAATAATCAACTATATAATCTCCTAGGATGGTCCAAAGATAGACTAAAACCCCAATTTTGCCAGAATTCACACAATGTTTAAAGATTCATGCTATTTTGTCTCCTTAGGTAATGAAGATCAAAAATATACTACTTCTTTCAAGAGATGAAGTTTAAAAAGATCACTGTTAGAGCATCTTTCCTAGGGACAGTATCTCTTTCCACCTATTTGCTAAAACCACATTTGGAATGATTTAGAAAGAAAGGCAAGCATTTCTAGAACCTGTGAAAATTGGAATTCCATTCATTGAGTTTGAAACGTAGACAGTAGAGGGTGCTAAATAAAAATTAAGTTTGTTAAAAGAAAATAGACATTTATAAGATTTGTAAGTTTCCACAGTCAGAATCTTCGCCCATTTAGACACCACGACCTCTACACCTCGATCAAGTGTCTGAATTTAAAGCTCTTTTTTTAAATTTAAAGAAATAAGAAAATGTTAATAATCTCTCTCCATGCACTCTCCTGTCCAAACCCACTTTCCTTTGGCAACCAGAATTAACACTTTGGTGAGTTTCCTACCACCTCTCTTCTCTATGTGCATGCAAACCTGTCTACCCAAACACACATACACACACACAACTGGGGCCACACTGTATACATTAAATGGCATGTGCATTCCTTATGTTCTTAATGAATTTGGGACTTTCTTTTTCCAGATTGTCAGAAGCAGATCTAACATATACCTATTAGCTGCTTTAACTTGCCCAACGGGGGTAGACAGTTATTTCAATGCTCTGACCTCAATGCCTTATTATTACATTTCCTGGCTGATTGTTAAATGCTGCCAGGTTTTTCCTAAAATGACTGGATGGCCTCTTTATGCACCCACGTTTTCTCTACTCCAACGCATATGATGAATCCAGGTCTTCTGTCACTCACAGTTCTAACAGGCCCAAGAGCCTAGCCATGTCCTCCTACATAGTTTAAACAAGGAAGGAGAAAAGGTGGGACATTTATTAAGCCTACCAGGGATTACACAGTATCTCAGTTAATCTTCATAAACTAGTATGAGGGTATTAATTTTGTTTTACACATGAGGAGGCTGAGGTTCACAAAGGTTAGTGTCTTTGTCCCTGGTTGCAGAACTAGGGAGTGGGAAAACCAGAGCACCAAGGGAAGTCTCTTTGCATCTGGGTGGAATGACAAAGGAGCCACAGCATCCCTGGAAGGTGGAGTATTGAACTATTCTAAATTGGTGGTCTTCAGATTAGATCCCAAGTTTGGGAGGGTCTGTATCCTATGCCACTGGTGGCTGTGGTAGGAGCATTAGTGATGGGGAGCTACTGCAGGTAGCAGATCAGTGGCAGGAAAAATATTCCTATCACAGGGGGCATCGGAAACAGGAATGTGGATAAATGAGGGAAGGGAGCTTTGAGAGACGTTAGCCTTAAAGTGAAGGAAGAAGGGACGCAACTACTAACTGGTAGCTTCCTATATGTGAAATCTAGAGGAAAACAATGTTAATTAAAATCCACTTGGATTTTAATCAGTTTTGCTTTTTAAGGGATTGGAATGTGAGATCATTTATCTCAAAGGTGAAATAAAGATCTATACTACTCCTTTACCTCATGAAGGCTGGTAGGGAAGGGAAAAAAAAGACTGAAGGAGCTTCAATGGACTGTTCAGTATGACACACTAATACATTATTAAGTGTTCAAAGTTGGAGGACTCTTCTTCTTTTGGACTGGGAGGGCAAGAGACACAGATAGCGGATGAGGACTAGAGAAATGGTTGAGGAACATGGCAGTGTGGCAAAAGGATTCTAAAGACCGAGGACACCCAATACCAATTTTTAGGTTATTTGTGAGGCTGTGATATAATCCTCTCCCTCCACCCAAATATTCAGTAATGTCTTGAGCATAAATGTATACCCGGGTGAGTGGTTTCTGTAGAAATCAAGGACAGATAGCTGAGTTGCATGTTAGTAAGAGGTCCATCTTGCACAACACAGTTGGAAATGAAAATGAGATTATTTCTAAGGCCTTGTCAACTCTAATGCTGTCTAATCTCACCCCTTAATGGCAAGGTGAGATGTGATAGAAGTGGCGATGGCAGGGTGCTCACCAGCAAGTGAAGAGTACTTTGGTGTCCCACTAGCAGGCATATTGCGCATCAGAGTCTGAGGAGAATGATGGCTCCTACTCTCCCCTGTCTTCTGTCCTCCCCATTCCCAAACTTTCCCATAATTGAGGAGCCATAGATATGTGGGGAGGCGGGGTGCAGGGGCCGGAGAGAACCAACTCCTGCTACTTGGCTCAGCAAACAGAAGAGCCTAGCAGAATAAAGCTGAGACTGGGTCTAGAGCCTGTTGACACTAAAGAGTGGATGATGTGCTCAGAAAATAGATGAGAAAATTCTATCCAGGCAACAGAACATTGCGTCCCTGAGTGGTGACAACCAAGTAGACTTTAATATGTAAATCTTTTAGTTAGCATTTTTCATTAATTCTATGTGTCACAATTGTTCATCTTTAAAACTTTCTGAATATAACAATATGTATTTGTCTTTTTTATAGTGCGTAAAAGGGCCAGACAGGCGAGTCCTCAGGAAGCCAATCAACTTCCATATGGGCTTAAGTGTGTGTGCATGTGATGATTCCAACTGCTGCCCTCATTCTGTTCTCTGCAGATCACACAGGTGCTGGAGTCTCCCAGGCCCCCAGGCACAGGATCACAGAGAATGGACAGGTTGTGGCTTTCAGGTGTGACCCACTTTCTAGACACAACCACATTTATTGGTATTGTCAGAACCTGGGGCAGGCAGGGCCTGGAGTTTTTGTCTCACCTCCCAAACGAGGATGTTCCAGACAAATCAAGGATGCCTGAGGATCATTTGTCTGCTGAGAGGCCTGATGGATCTTATCCTATTCTGAACATTCAGCCTGCAGAGCTGGGGAACTCAGCTGTGGATCTCTGCCTGCAGCTTAGCCACAGTGCAGGGTTGTTGCTTCCTTCCTGTTCACAGACTGTCGTGTTCTCACCTCTCCTCATAGGTCTCTGAAGCCCTGAACAGAAGAGTTGCCGTGTTCTTCTGATTTGGGATTTCAGCTATTCTTCTGATCTTAGGAGATTGGGAAATAACTTTTGAAATATTAGAACAGAAAATATTAGATGAGTAATAATTATGGCTTATGGACTTCTGGGATTACTTACGACCAGTTCAAGATTCTAGATTGGGGTTGAATACTAATCCCTCAGCCCTCAGGGCTAGTGACCTAGTAATTATTCTCTTATAAATCTAAAATATTTGCCCACAGTTATAATGAACTCATATTACTGAGTGTCACTGTTCAGCCCTATACTGTGCTGTGTGGGCCATCAGTGGAAAACACTGTTAAGGCTACATGCAGCCACCAGCCTTAAAAAGAATTGATTAGAATCCTTAGTGAGAATTACCATTGAAATAAGTTATTTGGAAGCAACTGTCACCCATAATAATGCACATTTTTAGTGTTTTTGTATTTCTCCAGACAATCCCGAAGTCATTCTGTGTTTGGTTTATTCTTCTCTAGACTGATTGTTTTAATATAAATTCAAATTTAGCTTGGTTTCATAAATTATTAACCCCATTTGGGAAGGTGTTTAAAGGAAGTGGTTCAAAGAAGGACTGGATAAGAGTTATAGCAGACCATTTAGAATTCTTTGAGGTTCTAAAGTAGTTGAACAATTTATACTCCCACCAGAAGTATTTGAGAGCTTTGGTCAATATATATATACATATATATGTGTGTTTGTGTATATACATGTATATGTGATATATATATATATATTCTGTAGGCCACTATTTTCATTTTATTGATGGCATCTTTTGATAAATGAAGTCCTTAATGCAAACTCATTCAATTTATCTCACCATCGCCCCCCTTTATGGTTAGCAATGAAAGGTTTTTATATAGTACATGTGGTAGTATAATAGCTCTTGAAGTAGACAGTGTTAAAGGAGAGATGTAACTACAAACCCTAGGACAGCCATTAAAACAACAAAAGAGAGTTATAGCTAATAATCCAACAAAAAAGATAAAATGGAATTATAAAAATAATTAATCCATAAGAAGGTATATAAAGAAGAAAAAGGGAACAAAGAAGACATGGAACCAATTTAGAAAAAAATAGCAAAATAATAGCTGCAAACCTAACCAGATCAATAATCCTATTAAATCTGAAGAGTATAAATGCTCCAACTGAAAAGCATGGACTGTGACATTGAATAAAAATAAAAAATCTAACAACATGCTGCCTACAAGAAATGTGCTATAAATATAAAGACAGTATGTTAAAGGTAAAAGGATAGAAAAGTGTGTACCATGTTCACTCTAATCAAAAGATTAACAATAATAATTTCAGACAAAGTAAATTAGAGAGCAGAGATTATCATTTTGTATAAAGGTCATATCCTAATGAAAAAAATAATCAGTCTATCAAGAGGACATAGTGATCAGAAATATTTATGTACCTAATAACAGACCTGCAAAATACTGAAGCAGAAACTGATAGAACTGCAAAGAGAAACAGTCCAGTCCACAATTATAGTCAGAGATTTCAATACACCTCTCTCAGTAATTGATAAAATAAGTAGAAAGAAAATCAGTAAGGATTTCTACAATGAACATTATCAACCAGTTTGACCTAATTAACATCTTTAGAACATTCCACCCCCAAGGCACCAAAATACACATTCTTTTCAAGTGCATACTGAACATTTACCAGGATAAACAATATTCTGTGGCTTAAAGTATTAGTAAATATAGAACCACTCAAAATATATTATTTGAGTACAATGGAACAATATTGGAAATCAATAAGAGAGAGGTATCTGGAAAAGTCACAAATATTTAGAAATTAAATAACAATCTTCTCAATAACCTATGGGTCAAAAAGGAAACGAGTTGGCATGCTCGTTTGAATCTGTTATGTACCCTAGAAAAGCCTATGTTATTTTAATCCAATCTCTTGGGGGACAGACCTATTGTGGGCAGGACTTTTTGATTAGGTGGTTCTATGGAGATGTGACTCTGCCAATCCAAGGAGGGTCTTAATCTGCTTGTTGGAGTCCTTTAAAGAAGAGACATTTTGAGTATGACTACTGAATCATTATATTGATATTTCTGTTTGTCTCAGTGTCTTGGAGCAGCTAGAAGAAAAAGTAAAAAATCATGGAACTATAGTCCATACCAAACTTTAAAATCTGTTCTATAACTACTTGCTAAAATGTACTTGGAAATTTATTGCTTTTTTGTATACATGTTATATCTCACAATTAAAAAAATGTTAAAAAAAGACATTTTCAGGGAGCTCAGAGCTGAAAGAAGGTAAGAGAGAAAGAAAACACCTACAGAGCCATTTTTGATTGAAGGACCAGCCGATGTCGCCATGTGACAGAGGAACCCAGGAGGCCAGCAGACTTTCCTCAGAAAAGGTATCCTGTTGGTGCCTTAATTTGTATATTTTCATGGCCTTAGAACTGTAACTGGTAACTTAATAAATCACCTTTGTAAAAACTGGTCTATTTCTGGTATATTGAATTCTGGCAGCTTTAGCAAACTGAAACAGTTGGGAAATTAGAAAGTGTTTTAAACTGAATAAAAATGAAAACATAACATAGCAAAATTGGTAGGAAGGACTAAAGCATTACTTGGAGGGGGACAAACTGAAGAATAATGAATAATTCTCAACTCATTCTGGGACCTCCATTAACCTGATAGCAATATCAGACAAAGATATTACAAGACAATAAAACTACAGACCAATATTCCTCATAAAGGCAGATTCATTAATTATTTTAAAATTTCCGCAAATTAAGTTCAGCAGTATCTCAAAAGGATGTTACACCAATACCAAGTGGTTTAGAACTCAGCAATACACATTGGTTTAACATTTAGAAAAAACAAGTCTATATAGGTTACCATATCGAATACTAATAAAAAGAAAACCATATGATCACCTCTATAGATGCCAAAAAGACTTTGACAAAATCCAATATCCATTCCTAATAAAAACTCTCAGCAAAACTAGGAATAACAGGAAATTTCTTTCACCTATAAAGGGAATTTATAAAAGTCTACAGCTAGGTAGTAGAATATTTAATATGCAGTCACCCTGTGATAAGTTAAATGCGTAAGGTAATCCCTAGTTCAAACTCTAAAAGTAGCACAAAGACAGGGAAAAGTAATCTTTTCACCAAGTGGTGATGTAGAAACTGTAGATCCACGTGGCAATGAATGAATCTCAATCCTTACTTCACTCCATAAATCAGGGTTTGGCAAGCTACCGCCATGGGCCAAATTCAGCCTCTACCTGCTTTATATGGAGTGTCTGTGTGTGTGTGTGTGTGTGGGGTAGGTGGCAGAAGTTAACAATGGTTTTTATATTTTTGAGTGGTAGAAAAAAATAAAAGATCAATTTGTGGTATGTGAAAATCAGGTGAGATTAAAATTTCAGTATCCATAAATAAAGTTTTATTGGAATATGACCATGCTCATTTACTTACCTATCATCTCAGGAGGCATTGGCACTACATCAGCCTCACTGAGTACCTGGTGAAAGAATGTGCATGGCCTGCAAAACCTAAAATATTGTTGACACCTGCCATAAACCAAACTTAACTTGATATGGATCAAATTTTTCCATGAGTTAAAGGCTAGAATCATAAAGCTTCTGGAAGAAAATATAGCAGAATCTCTTCATGACTGTGGGTAGGGAAAGATTTTCTAGGGAGGACAAACAGTGTTCTAACTATAAAAAAGTAAGAAATTGTTCCTTATCAAATGTTAAAGAAATATTTTCATCAAAAGATAGTATCAAGAAAATTCATTTGTATATATATGTGTCTGATATCTGAAAAGAACTTGTGTTTTTAATATAAAGAATTCCAACAAATTAAACATAAAAAGACAAACAACTCAATAAAAAAGCATGAAAGAGTTGAACAGGACATTCACAAAAGAAGATATATAAGCATGCAATTTCTTCTTCAGGACCAATGAATTTATTTTCCCATATGCTGGGATTTGGGGGCTGATAGACCTCCACTGCCAGCCCTTTCCAGAAATTACCTCTGATTAAAGACAACCACTTTGCCCAAGGTCCCACCCTCTTCCCAGGGCAACTGGCTTCTAATGTCTGGCTGGTGTATCCCTAGAACAGTAATAGATGAGCTTTAGAATTTCATTCCCTCTTTTTCTTTTGCAAAATGTTTATGTCATGCCTCCCATGCTGCCCCGTGGAAAAGATAAGCTTGAGGCAAGTAAACATCAAATTGGCAAGAACCATGCTGTGTCCTGGGAGATTCTTACACTTAGAAACACCCAGCCTACTTGGGCAGAGTCAGAACTCCCTCCTAGAGACTGTGCTACCGACCACTTGGGGGCACTTTGGATCCACAGTGAGGTGCTGAAAGCGTGGCCTGGTAGAGGGAGGGTTAAGGAGACAGTTTGGTTTGGTTCCTGCATCAGGGAGATTATTTGATGAACCAGAGGCAGTGCTGGGACATGAGGGGTTAGTCATAGGCTTCTCATTTCAACTGATGTGCAGGTGTGTTTATCACAGCGGGATCCGTGGACGGCAGAAATGCACAGGGAAGTCCTCTCTCAGAGCCTGCATTTCATGGGAGCTTCAGTGGGGCAGCCTGGATAACTAATGCCAGGTGTAGACCAAGAAACAACCGTCTCAGGGGAAAATTAGAGAAGCTATGGGGTTGGTCGTTTGCCTCAAGCCCTCAGCACAGCCATGCTACCTGCTGTATAGGAGAGTGAACAAAATGGGGAGGAAGGCCTGGATCCATTGAGGCTGGGGTACAGAGTGTTGTGGCAATCTATAGGAACAGTGTTTCCACAGGCAAACCCTCCAATCAGAGGAAAAGAAAGACCAAAACTTTTGCTCTCTCACCCCAGGAGACCAGAGCCCTGAGAAGAGAGATGCCCAGCTTTGTCCTGCCTTACTCTGCCAGGGGCACCAGGCTGTTGTGTTGTGTGATCCTTTGGCTCCTGAGAGCAGGTGAGTTCTGAGCACAGGTAAGGCATCTCTTAATCCAAAGTTTTCCATTGTTGCTGGAGGATCAAGCATCCTCCAAGATTAGATCATTAGCCTCTGTCTCCTTTCTCCACAGGTTCAGTGGATGCAGGAGTCATCCAGTCCCCAAGATACCTAATCAGAGGAAAGGCTGGAAAAGCCATTCTGAAATGCTACCCCCTGTCTGGACACCTTAGTGTGTCCTGGTACCAGCAGGCCCTGGGTCAGGGCCCCCAGTTCCTCACTGAGTATTTTGACAAGGCACAGAGAGACAAAGGAAACATCCCTGATCGGTTCTTAGCTCAACAGTTTGAAGACTACAGTTCTGAACTAAACATGAGTTCCTTGGAGCTGGAAGACTCAGCTGTTTATCTCTGTGCCAGCAGCTTGGCCACAGCCCTCCAGAGATACTGGCTTTCTGTACTCAAACCTTCCTGTCCCAGCTAAGGATGCAATAAGGAGGGGAAGTGGGGGCAGCCACAAAACCCTAGCCAATTCCAATGATGCTTATAGTTCTTTTTGAGCACTCTCTGCCCCGCTGAACTTAGCAGGAACACTCCTGAACATTTAGGCACCAGATTAACCAACATTCTCATATCTCTATTGGTACTTTCAATTCCCTAAAAGTGGTAGGAGCTCCTATACTGCAAGAGTGTATGAGTACAATTATGTGGTTTAATGCAAAGATAGACATTATTATGTGCATTTTTTAGATGAGGAAGATCTCATCATATCATTTCATAGATAGGAAGCTACGGCTCATGGACTTTCCCCATATTTCAAGTTTTAAAATATCAGCACCATGATTCAAACCTACATTTCTGTGGCTCCAAAGTCAAATGTTCCCTAAAATTCCATGGTGTTCCCTGAGTGTTGGTCAATAAGATGCAACAGAGCACCCACTCTTCCATTTCAAGACCAGCTGGGCACTAGTGGGAAGGCCAAATGTCATGGTTTATGTGGTTACTATGGCTTATTGCCTGTCAACTACCAGAGCATATTACATCAAGCTAGACTATACTTGCTTGTCCTGTTAGAGTTCCATTTGGAGCTGGGCCATGGTATCCTCTTAATATCACGGTTAAGTGATGAGGGGGATTTCTTGGTATATCAGAGCATTCAGCCAGGTAAACAGGAGCTCTAAAAATTTCAAGTAGAATGAGAGTTAATATAGGGACATCGTGCTTATAACGCATTGGAATGGCTGGAGGAGGGAGGGTCTTGGAAAGCTGCAGCTTACTCTCAGGTTCACCACTACTGATCAGAAAATCTGATATTGCTGTTGCTGCCCAGGTCAGGAACTGCCAAGGGTCACAGTGATTCTATGGGTGCTTTATTGGGAAGTGTCCAGATGCACTGCAAATCTGCCTGGCTACTGCTATTTGTGATGGATGGAAAAGTCATTCTTGTCCAGAATTTCTACAAGAATGGCTTATTGGAAGAAGCTAAACTGTTTCCAGAAATCTGCTGTCAAGAGAACCAGGGAAATATAGTTTCAAGCCTTGCAATAACAAGAGTATTGGGGCCATTTAAGGGTGCCTGTGCCAAGATATATTTACCACACCCTACTACACAAAGCAGAAAATGTAATGTATGAGAGTAAATTCTACATTTTCTGTTATCTCGTCCATAAAAATCTTCATAGTTTAGCTGCAAAATCATGGTTACTCATTTGTTAATTGATTGAATAGATATTTCTGGAATATCTAAAAGTAAAAACGAAAATCACTGGAGTTTGGGAAATGAGATTTTATTTAAAGTACACACCTCTTGTCTTTAAGAAGTTTAAGGTTCAGCAGTATAAGAAGACACAGATTATTCAAATATGCATTTACAACTTATGGAAACAATTTAAGCCTGTCAATTTCCTGGCAGGGAACAGATGACATTCTCAAAAGGGTCTAGATGAAAATAATTTCAGTAAAGGATGATGCTCAGAGGGGTGGACAGAGTTTAGGAAGCCAAGGAGATATTGAGGGTACCAAAAGACTATCAGCACAGTGAGAAGACAGTGCTACTCCTAAATCTAAAGGGGAAAGAGGAGGAAGCTGTATTATTGGTCTTGATAAGAGCCTTAGGGGAGAGGCTACTCAAAAGGAGGGACTCGGCCACTGCCAGAAGTGAGATAAAACGGGCTGATACAAATGCTGTGAACTCACTTTTCATCCACCCTTCAATGTCTTGCAGCTACCTCCCTTGGCAAACCCAGACGAAATGCTGGGTAGTGTTGTTTTATTTTTGTTGTGTTTTGTTTTTTGTTTGTTCGCTTTCATACATACCATACCCCTTACCCCTCCCTTTCTTTTTTTAAATTTATTTGTTTTTTATGGTACATAACGACATACAAACACAAACATTCTTATTATATGATCATTCTGTTCTTGTGATATAATCAATAACTCACACTATCATCACATGGTTGTATATTCATCATCATGATCATTTCTTAGAACATCTGCATCAATTCAGTAAAAGCAATAAAAAGAAAACAGAAAAAATTCATTCATACCCCTTACCCCTCCCCTTCACCAATCACCAGCATTTCAATCTACTAAATTTATTTTAACATTTGTTCCCTTATTATTTATTTATTTTTAATCCATATGTTTTACTTGTCTATCAATAAGGTAGTCAAAAGGAGCATCAGACACAAGGTTCTCACAACCATACAGTCACACTGTGACAGCCATATCATCATATAATTATCTTCAAGAAACATGGCCATAGGAGCACAGCTCAACATTTTCAGGCAGTTCCTTCCAGCCTCTCCATTACACCTTAACTAAACAGGTGATATATATTTAATGAATAAGAATAACCTCCAGGATAACCTTTCAACTCTGTTTGGAATCTCTCAGCCATTGACAATTTATTTTGTCTCATTTCACTCTTCCCCCTTTTGGTCAAGAAGATTTTCTCAATCCCTTGTTGCTGAGTTCCAGCTCATTCTAGGATTTCTGTCCCACATTGCCAGGAAGGTCCACATCCCTGGGGGTCATGCCCCAAGTAGAGAGGGGGCAGGCAGTGAGTTTGCTTGCTGTATCAGCTGAGAGAGAGAGGCCACATCTGAGCAACAGAAGAGGTTCTCTTGGGGGTGACTCTTAGGCCTAATTTTAAGTAGGTTTGACCTATCTTTTGTGGGATTAAGTTTCATATGAACAAACCTCAAGATTGGAGACTCAGCCTATTGCTTTGGCTGTCCCCACTGCCTGTGAGAATATCAAGAATTCTCCACATGGGAAGTTGAATTTTCCCCCTTTCTCACCATTCCCCCAGGGGACTCCGCAAATACTTCCCTATTCACTGTTCAAATCACTCTGGGATTTCTCTGGGCCTCACTCTGGACAAACCTACAAAATCTCAAGCCCTATGCAAGGTTCCAAGTACTATGGTGTTCGATTAAGCTGTCCAAATAAGTTATATTAGGAAATGCACTAGTCAAAATATAAATTTTGTACCAAATAAACACTTTCTGCTTGTCTCACATGTACATTAAAGTTTTGAAATATTAATTACCATCTATTTTCAACACCCTGCATTATTGACATTACTTTGTTCTTCCTCATGCAGAAACATTTTTAAATTTGCACATTTAGTCACTATCATTATACACTCTAGGCATTCCTAGATTATACCATCTCAGTCTTTATTGTCTATCTTTCCTCCTGATTTCATTTGTGCCCCCAGGCGTCCTCCTTCTATCATTCTCACATTCATCTTCATTCAGTGCTCTAACATTATTGTATTACAGTTAGGTAGTATTGTGCTATCCATTTCTGAATTTTTACAATCAGTCCTGTTGCAGAATCTGTATCCCTTCAGCTCCAATTACACAATATCTACCCTATTTCTATCTCCTGATGGTCTCTGTTACTAACTGAAATTCTCCAAGTTCATCCACTAATGTCAGTTCATATCAGTGAGACCATACAGTATTTGTCCTTTTGTTTCTGAATAATTTTACTCAGCATAATGTCCTTAAGGTCCATCCATGTTGTTACAGGCTTCATGACTTTATTCTGTCTTACAGCTGCATAATATTCCATTGTATGTATATACCACAGCTTGCTTAGCCACTCATCTGTTGATGGACATTTTGGCTGTTTCCATCTCTTGACAATTGTAAATAATGCTGCTATAAACATTGGTGTGCAAATGCCCATTTGTGTTCTTGCCCTCATATCCTCTGAGTAGATACCTAGCAATGGTATTGCTGGATCGTATGGCAATTCTATACTTAGCTTCCTGAGGAATCGCCACACTGTCTTCACAGCAGTTGTACCATTTGACATTCCCACCAACAGTGGATAAGCGTGCCTCTTTCTCCACATCCTCTCCAGCACTTGTTGTTTTCTGTTTTATTCATAATGGCCATTCTGGTGGATGTGAGATGTATCTCATTGTGGTTTTGATTTGCATTTTGCTAATAGCCAGGGAAGTTGAGCATCTTTTCATGTGCCTTTTGGCCATTTGTATTTCCTCTTCTAAGAAGTGTCTGTTCATGTCTTTTGCCCATTTTGTAATTGGGTTGTCTTTCTGTTGTTGAGTTAAATGATCTCTGTATATATTCTAGATACTAGAACTTTATCTGATATCTCATTTCCAAATATTGTCTTCCAGTGTGTAGGCTGTCTTTTTACTTTGATGCACAAAAGTGTTTAATTTTGAGGAGTTCCCATTTATTTATTTCTTTCTTCAATGCTCGAGCTTTGGGTGTAAGTTCTAGGAAACCACCTCCTATTATAAGAATGATAAGATATTTCCCTACATTTTCTTCTAAAAGTTTATAGTCTTAGATCTAATGTTTTGGTCTTTGATCCATTTTGAGTTAATTTTTGTATAAGGTGTGAGATATGGATCCTCTTTCATTCTTTTGCATGTGGATATTCAGTTCTCATTTATTGAAGAGACTGTTCTGTCCCAGGTGAGTTGGCTTGACTGCCTTATCAAAGATCAATTGTCTATAGATGAGAGGGTCTATATCTGAACACTCTATTCAATTCTATTGGTTAATATATCTATCCTTATGCCAGTACCATGCTGTTTTGACCATTGTAGCTTCATAATATGCCTTAAAGTCAGGTAGCATGAGGCCTCCAACTTCATTTTTCTTTCTGAGGATATTTTTAGCTACTCGGGGCACTCTGCCCCTCCAGATAAATTTGGTTATTGGTTTTTCTATTTCTGAAAAGTAAGTTTTTGGGATATTAATTGGTATTGCATTGTATCTGTAAATCAATTTAGGTAGAATTGACATCTTAACTATATTTAGTCTTCCAATCCATGAACACGGTATGCCCTTCCATCTATTTAGGTCTTCTGTGATTTCTTTTGACAATTTCTTGTAGTTTTCTTTGTACAGGTCTTTTGTATCTTTAAATTTATTCCTAAATATTTTATTCTTTTGGTTGCAATTATAAATGGAATTTTCCTCTTGATATCCCCCTCAGATTATTCATTACTAGTATATAGAAACACTACAGATTTTTGAGTGCTGATCTTGTAACCTGCCATTTTGCTGTACTCATTTATTAGCTCTAGTAGTTGTGCTGTGAATTTTTCAGGGTTTTCAACATATAGTATCATATCATCTGCAAACAGTGAGAGTTTTACTTCTTCCTTTACAATTTTGATGCCTTGTATTTCTATTTCTTGTCTAATTTCTCTGGCTAGAACTTCCAACACAATGTTGAATAACAATGGTGATAGTGGACATCCTTGTCTTGTTCCTGATCTTAGGGGGAAAGTTTTCGGTTTTTCCCCGTTGAGGATCATGTTAGCTGTGGGTTTTTCATATATTCCCTTTATTATGTTGAGGAAGTTCACTTCTATTCCTATCCTTTGAAGTCTTTTCAACCAGAAAGGATGTCGAATTTTGTCAAATGTCTTTTCTGCATCAATCGAGATGATCATGTGGTTTTTCTGCTTTGATTTGTTGATATGGTGTATTACATTAATTGATTTTCTTATGTTGAACCATCCTTGCATACCCGGGATAAATCCTACTTGGTCATGGTGCATAATTTTTTTTAATGTGCTGCTGGATTTGATTTGCAAGAATTTTGTTGAGGATTTTTGCATCTATATTCATTAGAGAGATTGGTCTGTAGTTTTCTTTTCTTGTAATATCTTTGTCTGGCTTTTGTATGAGGGGGATGCTGGCTTCATAGAATGAGTTAGGTAGCTTTCCCTCCTCTTCAATTTTTTTGAAGAGTTTGAGCAGGATTGGTGCTAATTCTTTCTTGAATGTTTGGTAGAATTCACATTAAAGCCATCTGGTTCTGGACTTTTCTTTCCCTTCTGGGAAACAGCCTGTGGGGGAGGGTGCTGGACACCAAGCCTTTGGAAACTCATGGTCTGGGGGGCCATGCAGCTGGTCCAGCTGGCCCAGATTGGGGTACACTGTGTGTCCAGTCACTGACGTGGCCCCAGCAGTTGTTTTGTACTGTTTACTAGCTGCTTTGGAGGACGAACTAAATCCCACATCTCACTGAGCTGCCATCTTGGCTCTGTCTCTGGGTAGTGTTGTTTGTAGAGTGCAGGGCAAGGCAGGAGAGGTCCAAGAGTGGATTGGAGTGGAGAGTCGGGTACAAGTAGAGAATAACCTGCACTCCAGCTATCAAATGTATGGTGTGGCCATTTGCAGACTCTCTGTACTAGCTTATTAGTGAACCCAGACTGCTTCACTTCTCCTTTTATGAGGGCTTAAAAAAATTCTCTTATTTATTGCTTATTCTCTCTGTGCCATTTTAAGTGCTTTGTGTGTATTATTGCAATGAATGTTGCAAGAACCCTATGAAGTTGCACTATTTTTACCCATATTTTACAGATGAGAAAATTGATTGTGTACGGGCTTAGTTAGATGATTAGCTGAAGAAAATATGGTTAACAAATAACAGAACTAGGACACAGACATAGAACATACCTACTTTAAACCCATTTTAAATCACTCTACTATTATGCATTTTGGTACAGGGAGACATCTTCAAAATTAGAACATTGATTAGAATATCCCTTTCAGAAACCCTGGCTCTGACTCAGATATATACACATAACACCATATGATGGTTTGAAGCTGTATGTATCCCAGAAGAAATCATGTTCTTAAAGCTAATCCATTCTTGTGGTTCTGGACCCACTATAAGTAGGATCTTTTGGTGAGTAGGATCATAATTGAAGTTGAGATGTGACTCATCTCATTCAAAGTGGGTCTTAATCCCCTCACTGGAGTCCTATAAAAGAGGATAAAATTCAGGGAAAAGCCACAGAAAAAAGCCACAGAGAAGCTAAGAGAAGCAGAGAAACTGAGAGAGAAGGATGCACAGAATCTCAGAGAGCAAGCCACTGAAGCCAGAAGCTGGAAGCAATGAAACCTAGGAGAGAAGGGAGAGACCAGCAGATGTTGCCATGTGACAGAGGAGCCAAGGATCTTCAGTAGTCAGTCTTCGGGGAGAAGGCATCACCTGTGGATGCCTTGATTCAGACATTTTTCATGACCTTAGAACTGTAAACTTGTAAGTTAATAAATCCTCATTGCAAAAGTCAACCCATTCCTGGTATATTGCATTTCGTCAGCTTTAGCAAACTATAAAACTATAAAACACCATTTCACCTGGGACAGTATGTGCTGAATAGGAAAGAGCTCTGATCTCAGAGACAAGGGGCTTGGATCCCTTGAGCTCGTGAGTTGAAAAATATTTGGCTCAGTTTTCTCATCTGAAAACTGAGACTAATGATATACGTCTTGTAGAGTTTTCAAAATAAAATATCTAATACAAAGTATAGGCTCAAGACATCTTTGTTTCTTATTAACTCTGACAAATCTTTAGTCTAGCATAATTATTTAATGTGTACAATATTGGGATTAAGGGAAGACATTTACTTTTGTCTGACTCATCTATGTTCTAGACACAAAAGTCATCTGAAATGCAAATATAGTAGTCTAATAATTTATTAAGTGGAAGTTACTACAAAGAGTTGCCTCTTAGGGAAAAATGAAAATGTTACCCATTACAGCACTTCTGTTTGATACTTACTCTAATATGCAAGAAGATGTGGTCCTTCTAGAAAGCTGTGGCTTCTGGGCAATTGGAAATCACACAAAAAAATTTGATATAATAAGGGACAGTTTCAGTTGAAGAGAGATCTGAAGTGTCCTGCATCACATCCTCTCTGCTTAACTCTGATTTGTATCACTTCTGCAGTGGACGGTTACTTGCAAACTTGCATTCCTTTCTTGCTGACTGTGACTCACCTCAAATGCTCACCTGAGATCCCTCTGCTTTCTGCAGTCTGTGCTCTCTGCTCTCTGGGCCTTCTTCCATATGATAAGATCCCATGTGGTCAGTCCACAGAGGTAATCAGGAAATTCTCAAGTGGTAGGACAGAAGCAGGGGTTGGAAGTTCCAGCCTATTCAACTTGGTGGACAATTCTGGGTGCTTCTCAGGAGGTCCCAACAGAACCAATCTCCTGTAGCCTCAGCACAACCTCAATTTTGCACACCAAACCTGTTTTATTTTTTTTCCTTCTGTTTCATTCTTTTTACTCTTTTATTCTTGCTTTTTGGGATCCCCAAATAAAGTACTTTCAACTAAGTTCCTGTCTGAAGCTTTGCCTTCAGGCGCCATCTAAACTGTGACAGTGATGGAATGAGGTGGCCTTCAGAAAGTGACCACCATTTTTCTTGTATTCATACTGTCATTCATTCATTCAAAATGAGTCTTATAATGCTATACATGAAGTAATCTTCCCCAAGTTCATTTTGATTTATTTTGAATTTCAAACATTTGCCTGTGTCTGTGCTCCCTTAAAGATCTGAACCAATTTGTAACTGGATAGCCTGGGGTTGTGTTTACAATGTAGAGTCTGCCTGTACTCAGCTAACCATTCATCCTTCTCCTCATTCATTCAACAAACATTTGAGTGCAGATGCTAACTGTAGATCCAGGTTATGTAGGGTCTGAAACTTACAAAATTTTAGAGGTCTGTTTGAAAGAGAAAATATATAATTATAAAGTCTTGGAAAGGTCCTGTGTAAATGAAAAGTCCTGAGGTAATTCTCCATTGACTTCATGGCAAATCTACTTCTGGCTAATTATTATGTACAGGTGCTGTCCGAGATGCTTGGGAAACAGCAGTGCAAAGAAGAGACAAAGCTTTGTGATGAGTTGTCTGTTTTCAGACATAGTCATTTTGTGACTCAATTAACAATTAACAGAGCCATGGGACTCCATCTGCCCTACACCAAAGAATCTGAGTACTGGGCTGGAAAGCTCCCCTTTCTTACCCTGACCAACCATGAGAACCAGGTTCCTTTTTTCACATGGCTCTTGATTTCCTGGGACAAGGTGAATTCTGGGCATAGATAAGAAAACCTTTCCTGGGCTTGCCAGACCCTGGCCACAAGCCTTTGCATGTGGATGCTTCATCAACCTCCTCCATGTTTCTAATTCTATGTCTTTTTCTCACGATACCATAATTATAGGAATTACCTAGGCATTGGAATAAGTAGTCATGGAAATAGGAAAACCTCACACTGAGATATGACCTGTATGAGAAACAACAAAATGTACTGCTATTGACAAGTGGTAAGTTTTGAACTATAGAAAATGTATAACTCAACTAATTGTCTCCCACTTGGTGGGTACAAGATCATCCGAATGGAGACAGCAATTTCCTGTGACCCTGAAGGCATCAGATTTGTGTACGTCTGGGTGAATATTTCATCCACATCACTAAGGAGCCTTTTCTTCCTTTCACAGAAAGCACAGTCAGGGGGACTTAGGTGGTTCAGTCCCCCATGGCTTGCCCTAATGGAAGGGAGAAATCATACCCAGGAAAGAAACAAAAGCCTGACCACTAAATGGGAGGGTTCCTATCAGTTAGTGAACTAATGTGAGGAAGCATGAACATTTCTTCAAATTCTATTGACTCTAGCCCCTAGACTTTGAAAACTTTCTGAAAGTCAGGTGACTGTTCTAATCAAAAGGATAACTGTGAGCTGACATCCAATTATCCAGAGTTTAGGTGAAGAATAAAATTGGTAAAAGGTAGCTGGAGGAGAATTTTAAGCAGAAAAGTCACAGAAGACATCAGGACCTCCCTAAGGACCTTTCCTAGACTACAGAAATATTTGGAAAAATTAAAAACAGTAGCATGAATGAGGAATTGTATCATAATGGGAATAAAATACGCATAGAAGAACAAATTTTGTCACTAAAAGTCAGAGAAAGGGCATATACATTCATAAGGTTTCTTTCAAAACAGATCTGCAAATTCTTTCCATTCTGAAAGGTTCAACTCTGTACATGTTATTGATTTGTTCCTTTGGGGAAGGGGAGTGGCAGCTTAGCTTTGCAGCACAAGCATTTGCCAGAGACAGGTGACATCATTGAGTATTTCCAATGACAGGCCAAGTTCTTTTTTTTTACCAAAACAGAGCTGGAAGGCACAAGATTTTGCCCTGGACCTGAAATGGGCATCAGGCTCTTCTGTGTGGTCATTTGTTTCCTGTGGGCAGGTGAGAACAAGGACACAGGTGTGCTTCCTTTCCTGGAATTCCTGAGACCTCAATACAAGTCTTTCTCTTGAGACTATATCAGACTTTGTTCTCTATTACAGGAAACATGGATGCTGAAATCACCCAGAGCCCAGGACACAAGGTTGCAAAGACAGGACAGGAGGTGATTCTGAGATGTCACCAGACTAATAACCACGACTATATATACTGGTATTGGCAGGACCTGGGACATGCACAATGCTGATCTACTACTCAGTTGCTGCTGGCATCACCTACAAAGGAGATGCTCCTGATGGCTACAGTGTCAATAGGTCAAAAACAGACGATTTTCCCCTCATACTGAAGTCTGCTGTGTCCTCTCAGACATCTATGTACTTCTGTGCCAGCAGTGACTCCACAGTGCTGCACAGCTGCTTCCTCTCTGCACATAAAAGGTAGTCAGAAAGGCCAAGGGTGTTCTGTGCCCACTAGACCTGGTGCTAACCATGAGAAGCCCCTGCCTCCATAGGGGTCACAGAAACTCTAGCCCTCATGGAGACTTTAGAGCTGTGTGCCATGTGACCTTTGGTGCTGAGGTCCACCCCGCACCAGTCTCAGCCTGACTGGAGGTCCCCCCTGCACCCCTGGCTTGCTGGTTTTCTCTTCTCCAGCTCTCTCTTCTACTGGCAGGAAGGAACATGCATCTTTTAGGTCAGATACTTGAAGTCTTTATCCTCCAAAGATACCACATTCTTCTCTCTCTCATAGATTTCAATGACTCTTAATATGCACCCCTTCCCCTACCCTCCACCACCCTTCAATTTACAGACACAAATCTTCACTAAGGCCTCTGATGAGGCCATAGCCCTATAAGGCCCTATGTTGTTTGCCTACCATCAATCTCTCCACCATCATCTTACACGAAGTTTCTTCTGGCTCTCTCTACTCCAGCCACACTCATCTATATTCGGCTATTTCCCTATTATGTGCCACCTTCTTTTCCATCCTGGGAATATTTTTTATAGGCTATTTCTGCTGCACTGAACATATGTTCCTCCTTTTTATTTCTAGTAACTTCAACTCAGTCATCATGCCTCGAATGAATCACCACTATTTTCAGAATTCTCTTATTATAGGCTTTTGTTAAGCCATGTACCTGTTGTTTGATTGGATTTAGTGCATCTTAGTTTGCCAGGACTTCTATGAAAAATATCACACCCTGGTTTGATTCAACAGCAGGAATTTATTATCTCACAGTATTGGGGCTGTGGTAGTTAAATTCAGGTGTCAACTTGACTAGGTGAAGGTGCCTAGTTCTATTGCTGTGGATATGAGTCAAAGGCATGTGAAGCTCATCTGTCACTGATTACATCTGCAGTAGTCGGCTAGAAGGCATGCCTGTGGCAATGAATGATGTTTTATTTAATTGGCTGGTGCTTAAATGAGAGACCTCAAAGTAGCACAGCCAAAGCAGTTCAGCATATCGCATCTCAGCACTCACAGCTCAGCCCAGGCCTTTGGAGATGCAGAAAGGAATCACCCTGGGGAAAGTTGGAGAGAAGTCCAGAGGCCTGGAGAGAAGGCCAGCAGAGATCACCCTGTGCCTTCCTAAGTAAGAAAGAACCTCAGTTGAATGTTAACTAAATAAATCCCCTTTTATTGAAAGCTAATCCATCTCTTGTGTGTTGGATTCCGGCAGCTAGCAAACAAGAACAGGGACCATAGAAAACAGGGCTTGCTTTTTCCAGGAGGCTGTAGCATTCTGGCCATCCTCCATCACATGATAATCTCTCTGTGTTCTGTTTTCCACTGATTGCTGGCTTCTATCTCCACATTGCATTTCCTTTGTTTATAAAATTTTAGCTATATTGGATTAAGGCCCATATAATGAGGCCTCCCCCCATTCAGTTTGGCCACATCTTAACTAATAAAGCATCTTCAAAGAACCTATTTACAAGTAGGTTCACAGCCCACAGAACCAGGGGATAGTATCTGAATATATCTTAAAAATATCATTTATGGGGAACATGATTCAATCCCCAATAGCTTGGATGCAGTTTTAATTTAATTATGTGACTATTTAGTTTATACCTACCTATAACAATAAGCAACATAAAGAAGAACTGTATTTGTTTTGCCCACTTTTTTTTTTTATCTCCAGAACATAGAAAAGTGCCAGGCACACAGAATCACTTATTAAATACTTATTGAATGAATGAATGAATTGACAGAGTCCTTCTAAATATCTGTGGTTCAGCACCTACTCTCTGGTAAACCACATACTCTCTTACATGGGAAAAACCTTAGACTCATTGAGGGGCATTCTACAAAATACCTAATATTCCTCAAAAGTACAAAAATAAGGGAAGACAGAAATTGTCATCTGTAAGAGGAACCTGCAGACGCATGATGGTTACAGATGACAATTTCTCTGTCTTCCCTTATTTTTGTACTTTTAGAGGAGTTCCTGGGTATTTGGTTAGAATTAATGGTCTCTGTAACACTAATTCTTTATCATTTGTATGCATTCCTCATGTCTTCCAGTCTATGGCTTATCTTTTTCTTTTATTATGATTTTTTTTGATGCCTAAGATTTTAATTTGGTGCAGCTAAAATCATAAATATTTTTCTTTGTAGCCTGTGTTCTTTTGTGTCTCAACTAAGAAATCCTCCTTCAAATGAACACCTGGAATATTTGCCTTCGTTTCTTCCAGTAAACTTGGTTTTCACAATTAAGAATGAACGCTTTCTTTGCTTTGTATATTTGTTATATTACAAAATTAAAAAATGACATAAAGTATCAGAGTCTGAGAGAGTTCAAATAGAGTTGAGAGGCTATTGTGGATATTATTCTTATGCACGGGATCCTGAAACAGAAAAAGGATATTAGGGGAAAACTAAGGAAATTGAAATAATGTAATACAATTAACGATAATGTATCAAATTAAATCCATTTATTGTGGCAAATTAATGTAAGATGTTAATAATAGGGAAAACTAAATGTGGGATACATGAGAATTCTCTGTACTACTTTCACAAATTTTCTCTAAATCTACTCAATTATAAGTTTATTTTAAAAAAAGACCATAAATACAGAAAATAACTAAAGAAGACTAGAAATCAAAAATAGTACCAAAATTAAAAGTTCAATGCCCAGGTTAAGCATTTGAGCTGGAAGAGTGACAAAGAGAATTTGTAGATTTAAGCATATAACTAAAGAAATTTCCTAGGACGTAGCTTAGAAAGCCAGAGGTAGAAAATATGAAAAGCAATTAAGAATTATGGAGGAAAAAGAAAAATATATTTAAAAAATGAAGAAATATGGAGGATAGAATAAAAATATTTAGCTTATATAATTGGACTTGGAAAAAATTAAGGAAGCGATGCTGCAGCAGATTGTCTGCAAAATGGCCTCAATAAAAAAGCCTACTATCCTTGTATTCATACCAATTTGTGACATTACTTTACTGCTCCTCCCATCAAGAGGTGAGTCTATTTCCATCCCACTTGAATCTGGGCCATAGCTTCCCTCAACCCTTCAGAATGCTTCCTGAAATTGCTGTGTAAATAAGCTTGGTCTGGCGTCGTATGTGTGAGAGACCACAGAGAAGAAAACCAGAGTGTCCAGTTGACTTCAAATGCAACTGCCAAACACATCTGTGAAACCACCTTGTACCATCTGGTCCCATTTGAGTTCTCTGATAACTGCAACGACATGAGTGACCCCAGCAGAAGAGCTGATCCTCGGTAAAATTTTTTGGCCAGGAATCACGGACCAATAAGTGGTGGTTATTTTAAGAGCAAAAAAAGAAAAACAATAGCTCTGTACTTCATTCCTTACATGAAAATACACCCCAGATTCATTCATTCTTTTTTTTTTTGAAGGAAAATATTATCTCCTTTAATAATTTCTAATAATACTTTTCAATAAACCTTTATAATGAAAGTAGTGCCTCCTTTGGTTGAGATTTTTTATATTTTAAACCTTTTAATTGTATAATATAACATATACAAAGCAAAGAAAGAAAAAAGTGATAATTTTCAAAGCGCTCTTCAACAAGTAGTTACAGAACAGATCCCAGGGTTTGTCATGTGCTACCATTCCATCATCTCAGATTTTTCCTTCTAGCTGCTCCAGAAAACAGAAGACTAGAAGGAATATATATATTATACACATACATAAACTTTTTATTGTGGAATATAACATATGCAAAAATTTCAAAGTATATTGTAACAAGTAATTATTGAACAGATCTCAGAGTTTGTTATGGGTTACAGTTCCACAATTTTAGGTTATTCCTTCTAGCTGCTCCAAGACACTAGAGATATTTTTATTTCTTTTCTAAAAGAAATATCAATATAATGATTCAGCAGTCATACTCATTTGCTAAAACCTATCTTCTCTGTTATAACTCCTCCTTCTCCTTGTATCTTTCTTCCAATCTTTAGGTGTATTTGGGTTATGCCCATGCTAGCTTTTTCATGTTGAAAAGGACTGTCGATAATATGGGATGGGGGGTGGAATTAGCCAATGTTCTGGAGAAGCTGGCCTCTCTGGGTTTCAGGACTTCTGTGGCCTAGAAACCCATGTGGAGGTTGTAGACTTCTGGAAAGTAATCATAGTGCATGGAACTTTTATTCTCAGAGAAAGCCCTAGGTGTTTCTCACGGTTGGCAGGGACACTTTCGTTTGGGGGTTGGCAAGTCATGGTAAATGGCAATATCTAGCTAAAGCTTACATAAGAATAATATCCAAAATAGTCTCTCAACTCTGTTTGAATATTCTGAGTCTCTGATTATTTATTTTGTTTTTTCATTTTGTAAAATAACATATATACAAGGCAAAGAAAGCTTAATTGTGAAAACCAAGTTTACTAGAAAAAACTAAAGCAAATATTTCAGGCGTTCATTTAAAGGTGTATTAGTTAGGGTTCTCTAGAGAAATAGAATCAAGAGGGAACACTTGCAAATATAAAATTTATAAAAGTATCTCACATGACCGCGGGAACGCAGAGTCTAAAATCTGCAGGGCGGGCTGTGAAGCTGATGATTCTGAGGGAGGGTCTGGACGAACCACAGGAGAGACTCACCAGCCAAAGCAGGAAGACAGCCTGTCTCTTCCGAATCCTCCTTAAGAGGCTTCCAGTGATCACATTAAGCATCACTCATTGCAGAAGACACTCCCCTTTGGCTGATTACAAATGGAATCAGCTGTGGATGCAGCTGACGTGATCATGATTTAATTCTATGAAATGTTCTCATCGCAACAGACAGGCCAGCACTTGCCCAACCAGACAAACAGGTACCCCCACTTGGCCAAGTTGACACATGAACCTGACCATGAGAGAAGGAGAGTTTCTTAGCTGAGACACAAAAGAATACAGGCTACAAAGAAAGATATTTATGATTTTAGCTGCATCAAATTAAAATCTTAGACATCAAAAAATATTATAATAATAAAAAGATAAGCCATAGACTGGAAGACATGAGGGATGCATATAAATGATAAAGAATTAGTGTTACAGAGATCATTAATTCTAACCAAATACCCAGGAACTCCTCTATAAATTATCAGCCTCCCTTGCAGTTAGAGGACTGGGAACACATGACTAGTTTTGAACAATGCGATGCAGGTGAAAATTATATAGAACAATTCCAAGGCTAGCTCTTAAAAATATCCCATGGCAGTGTCAGAGGGTCTTCAAAGCCACCCCCATATTCGGATATTTGCTAGTACTCACGAATCTTGGCATGTAATTGTATTCACAGCTAAGATTTATTACAGTACCATCGTAAAAATGCACAGATGGATTATAAGGCAAAATGACGTAGACAGAGTCTAGAAGAAGCCACGTTCAGGATTCTTATGCTCTCTCTGTCCCATAAGGGGTCACACGGAATACACACCTTACCCCAGGTGTGCATTCCAACAAAATACAGCAGGATAATTCCTAACTAAAGATGTTAAAATGTTGGCATAATTCCAATCTGATGGTGGGTGTTTGCTTTTTTGGTTTTCAGTATCTGAAATATTCTATAATTATCATAAAATAAATGCATAAGATAAGGTCTCTTCTAGTGCTGCAGTGTACTATTTCCATAGGAGACAGGCCATGAAGAAAAAGAAGTCTCAAAAGAAATAAAGTTTATAGTTTGAGGACAAATTATCTCTATGACTTTGAGATGAGCCTAAAACTGCCAGTGATGAAAGCCAAGAGGACTTATAGCAAGAATACAGGGAAGTTTTCCCAAACTGTGTCAAGAGATTCTGAGCATTCTACAGGTTGATCAGAAATTCTAAAGCTTTGGGAGGGTTACTGAAGGTAAACAGAGAAGGAAAAATGACCCAAATCGTGGTTGGACAATATGTAATTGTGTAATGGGAGGAGGTTTTAGCGGGACAATAGAGCAGATGGAGCCAGGATTTAGTTCCAATCCCTCAAACACACTGGTGGAGATTAGCCCTGGTTCTAATGTAGATAGTATCAAAGTTATGCAAGTCTTCTTGAACATGGCCAAGTGACTTCTTGCTCAGTGACTGGGAACCATCTGCCACCAGGAGGCACTAGGGTTCTGTGGAGATGCAAATGTTTCTGGAATGGGGCTTGAGTTTTAAGGGAAAATGTGTGGGTTTCATCCTAGCATCTAGTATCTGGTTTGCAAATGTTGTGAGTGGCCAGATAGGGTTTTACCTAGTGGTGGAACCTGCACTGAAGCAATTAACTGAGTGCATAATCTTCTGAGCCAGCATGGGCTGAAGGATGAGAACTTGGTAACTAGTCTGAATGGTCAGAGACTCATGCAAGTAAGGACCAACTACCTCAAGAGACCATCAAAGAAACTTCAGGTAGGTACCCTGTGGTAGGCTGAATTAGATATTCCAGAGAAACATATTCTTAATTGTAATCCATTCCTGTGGACATGAATCCACTATAAATAGGGCCCTTTGAAGACTTAATTTTTAGTTAAGGTCTGACCAACTGAATCATGACGAGTCTTAATACCATAACTGGAGTCCTTATAGAGAAGGCCACAAGGAGAAAGCCCCAGAGAGGAGTAGAATTTGAAGACAAGGGAACCTAGAAAAGAAAGAAGACATATCATGGGCATTGCCATGTGACAGAAAAGTCAAGGACCCAAAGATCACCAGCAGCCAACCCCAGAGTGCCATGGTGTTCAGGGAGAAAGTATTGCCTTGATGGTACCTTGATTTTGGACTTCCAGCTGCTAAACCATGAGCCAATAAATCCCTATTTCTGAGCCAACCCACTGTATGATATTTGTTTTAATAGTTGGGAAACTAACACACACTTCTACCCCAAACCTAACCCACCGAAGTTGTACATTGGATACTATAGAGGATGATGTAAGGGGAATGTATGGGAGGAGAAGGATAGATTGTTCTATTCAGATAGGCACTGGTCTCAAATTGCCTGAAGAAACACTTCATTGTGCTACAATGTACTTTATTTAGAATTGGATTTTTAGGAACTCTAGCCTTTCCATCCCTGCACTCCAGAGCACTGGACAGTGAGATGCACCATTCCTGCCTTGGCATGGATTTCATCATGGATTCTTTCAGTTATGTTGGCTGGAAACTGATGAGGATTGGGAACATGTGGAAAATTTCTCCCCTAGACATGGCATACCTAGTTTCAAGCATTTTGCATGTCACCTCACAGGCCTTATCTCTATCCAGTCTGTCTCTAACCACCTTGAATGCTGCTGTTGTCTAGACTCTTTAACTCCTATTCACCAGAATTGAACAAGTAGTGCACTTCAGTGAAAATAAACTTTTCATCATAGAGTTATCAATTGGTGTCAGTACAAATTAGACCCAGACCAGCACTGTATTTCTACCTCAATAATAGAGAACTTAAGAGGGGAGAAGATAGTTCTGATAATTCTAAACCTACAGGTCTTCACTTAGTAACCTTGATTTGTTTGTGCTGGGTTTTGCGACTTGCCAGAATATCTCAGAACCATCAGCAAAGACACAGGCACATCTCTGAACAGACATTTCCTTGTTTTGTTCTCTCATAGCAACTCTAAAACCATCTCCAATCCCCCAATTCTTTATACCCCACCCCTCAGGCAGTGAGAGGGAGTATGTTTGTGACTGATGTTGCCCTATGGGAAAAAGAAAGTCAGATACTAACCAGTGAAATTCAGTTGTAAGCTATGTTAGAAGTATATGCTTGTTAAGATTCCAGAAGGTCTGTTTGATTTTGTTTGTATTGTTACAACATGCACCTGGTATTTTCAGAGATAAGAGAGGTTTTTACCCGCCTTAGGGAAGATATAAAAATCTACCATTACTACATTGGTGACCCAGAAGTACTATGATGAAGGCTTTGGGACATAATGCCTTATGAAGATTAATGAAAGCAAAGAGGAAACTCTTCTTTGACCTTCAGACAGAATAAAAGCATCCAACCTGAATCTCTGCTCTGGAATCATTTTACCACTCTTAGCTCAGAGCATGGCAGCTGGTTCAATGTGCTTTCAAGATAGAGCTGAGGCAATTACCCCTGCTTCCACCTTGTCTAAAGGTAATTCCAAGTACATGTGACTGGAAGAATGGCAAAGCTAATAAAAGAAAAGTGTCCACATAGAAGGATAATTATACATAAGACAGAAAAAAAGTCTCAAATTTGAGTTGCCTTTGGCACATATACAGGGTTTGAAGATAGGCCTAGAGATTCCACAGCTTGGAGTCATGAGTAAGACCCTTTGCATGAAATTGCACAGTCTATGAATGTGTTAAACCATCTTCCAGGTATGTTTTGTTTAAAGCAATTGGTTTCTAAATGTGTGCATTAGCAGGGACAGTGATGTCACTGAAGGACCTGCCTTGTGGGACCAATGGATACCACTCCTCCTCTGCTGTTGCTCACAAAGACCCTGCATGACCTGGTGACCCTCCCTTTCCTGCTCTGACCCTTCCGTGGGTTTTAAGTAAGCCTTAAAATCATTGAGATCTCCATACCAGATTCCCCCAGCGATTACTCCAATTATTTCCTTCTTTCTGTTTTCAAATTCTGACTTTTTCCCCTCATAGCACACACAGAAGCTGGAGTCCCCCAGTTCCCCAGATATGAGATTGCAGAAAAAAGACAGACTGTGACTTTGTGGGGCGATCCTATTTCCAGTCACCACACCCTTTACTGGTACCAGCTTGGATAAGGCCTGAAGATTCTGATTCACTTTGAGAATGAAGCTGCAGTAGTTGATATACAGTTGCCTAAGACACGAGTTTCTGCAGAGACATCCAAAGGAGTAGACTTCACTCTCAAGATCCAGCCTGCAGAGCCTGGGGACTAAGCTGTGTATTTCTGTGCCAGCAGCTTAGCCACAGCATTGCAGAGACATTTTCTTCCTGTGCATGAAATTTTATGATTATTTTTCTTTCTACTCAGCTCACAGTGGTCCTAAACATAGACATTGCTTGTTACTCATTATCTAAGGGAAAGGAGTGGGTTTGCAGATATAAGCTACTATTCGTGTAAAGGGAGGATATGAATTATTTCTTAATAATGAGGGTGGAAAATGTTTGGAAATAATTATGACTCGGATTTGAAGGACTCTTTGATGGCAACTCAAAAAACCAAAACTGGAAATGATTTATCACAGATTCAGCCCCCAGGGGAGAGCAATTTTGTTCTCCTATAAAAATATGCAATCATGAAACATGTACAACAAACTTTAGCAATAGAGATGGTGGATTATACAAGCATAATAACAGGAGGCTCTCCTGCTGTGGTTGCTGACACCATCTGAATGATTAGAGCTGATATCCTTGGTAACATCTTTTGCTGTCGAGATTCTTCTGGGTCTTTACACTAAAAGTTTTCTGTAACAGTCTCAAAACATAGTTTGTGTTTGGAAAACATTTTTTTCCTGTTTTCATGGAGATATGTTACTGATGATGGTGATTATTTCAGCTATGTTATTCAGTTCTTTTCCATCTTCAAAGAAATGCATGCAAATGGATATTCTGGGAACCAGTCCCAAATCATAGCTCAATAATAAATGTGCTTTCTCCCATGCTATTTAGCTCTTCAGTGTAATCAAAACAGCTGAACAATATATATAGGCTTAGGGCCAGCCAGCCAAGAAGCTGTTAAAAAGCATTTTCAGCTGTTTGCCTTCATATATTAAATAGTCCTAAGGGTCTTAAAATATGCCTTAGTGAGAACTTCTGAAGGAATCAATTCCCCAGATACAACTGTCTCCTTTGATAATACACTGTTTTTTATCCAGGTGTATATTCTCTAACTTCTACCTGGATTCTTTAAGATGAGGTAGAAAATTTTATCCTGAAGCATTGATTGGAATTATTTGCAAAGTAGTTTACTGAAAACACCCTGAAGGCATTGTCACTCCACCCTTCCCAACTTCACTTCCCCCCTTTCTAACCTAGAATGAAGTCACAATTTAGGTCAATTTACTCATTGCTTATCTCCTCAAGTCATATGGCCAAAAACTCCAATTAATGTAAATGTCTGATAAAACCTCCATCCTTGATCAACACCATCTACCATCTTGCCAGAAATTTTATGTTTCTTTTTCCATTCTGCTATGTCACTTTTTATGGCTACTAGGTTCCTGATGACATTTTCCAAGATTATTTTTTGTTTCTTTTAATAGACGAAACATGGTTGTTTTAGAATCTCTCTGATAATTCCAATACCTGAAATTTTTGTTTTTGTTGATATTCTTTTTCTGCTGCTTCTCCGATGTGATGTTTGTATTTTTCCTAATGGACCTGATTATTTTTGACTTTGTGCCAGACGCTTAATTTGCAAAGATAATTTTTCACCTAGGATGGTTGTATCTTCCTCTACAGAGGATTCTCCACTGCTTCCGCTAAGCGCCTAGCTTAAGCAACCTGAAGCAACCTGAAGCCACCCGAATCCAAAACTCAGGGCTTGAGGACTCCTGCATCAGTCAGAGAACAGGTTTACCCCTGGATCATTTGAACTATTCTAGTGTAGTTACAGTCTTTAGAGGACCCAGCTTAAATTGGGAGTTGTTTTTGTCAGTGTCTCACATTTGGTACATTCTGGTCTTTGATTTGTGTCCCCCTGGCCTGTGAGTCAGATTCGTGAGCTTTGAGTCTCCTTAGCAAATTTCCCCATGGGAAAGAGGCTGCTGTTCTCACCTTATAAAGCTCTTGCCTTCTCCAAGAGACCAGGCTTGCAGTTTCATCATTTATTATTAGGGCATTGATTAATTGACAGCTTTGTAATTATTGTTGTTGCCTTAACCCAATTATTGAGATACCAATCGAAGGGTTGATTTGAGTGACCTTATTTGTGATTACAGAGATTAAGGTTAAAAAAAGAACTTGATTTGGAATTTTTTTTTAACTTTCAGATTCTCAGCCTGTGATTTCTTTAATAAATGGTATAGGGATATAAAGTTTAATTTCATGCAAATAATTTTTTGCTTTACTAAAGAAGCTGGGGGGTTATAGAACAATCACACATAAAATGCAGAATTCCCATGTACCATACCACCACCAATACCTTGCACCGGTGTGGAACATTTGTTACAATTGACGATAGCACATTTCTATAATTGTATTATTAGCTATGGTACATGGTTTAACTTGGGGTTCACTGTTAGTGTAGTGTAGTTCCATGGATATTTAAAAAATTGTCTTCTATTTCCATATGTACAATCTAACATTTCCTATTTTAATCACATTCAGATACATATTTCAGTGCTGTTAAATTATGTTCACAATGTTGTGCTAAATCACCACTGTCCATTACCAAAACATTTCCATCATGCCAATTAGGAAGCCTGGACGTTTTAAGCCTTAACTTCTCATACACCTAAAGAATTTTCCAAAAACTTAAAGTAGATTTATAATCAAATCAGTACATTTGCTTTTAGCATTTTAAATATGGGAATGTTTGTATGTTATTTACTTTCATTGTATAGATCTGTTGTTCTATAGGATCGTATGGCAAGATGGGGAATAGAATAGAGAGTGAATGCGTTTAGACTTGCCCAGGGAGTTCAGATACTGACTCTGTTACTTAACTGCTACACGGTCTTGGCACATTAGTGATCTATTTAATGAGTATACCCAATGGGCAGTGATTGGAATTGGGGGGAGGAACCAACTGTGGTTAATCATCATTCCGCATGTAAGCTCAAGGTCCTGAAACAATATTTTATTCTTCATTCCCCATTTTGGGAGACTTCCAAAAATAACACTCCTGTCCCGGTCTTCCTATTCCTTACTGAATCTTCTTTATGAGAAGGGAAATAAATCATCTTATTTACCTCAGTTTTGTCTACTCATCATTTCAATTTCTTCCTGGTTACGTAGAGAGAAAGTAGATTCTCCGGTTCTTCCTCGGCCATGCAGTAATATTAGTGGGGAGCTTTCTTTTCTATACAGGGTTGACCTGCATTTTGGAGGGAAGAGAGAATGGATTAAATTCTGATACAGTGTAGTATTAGCCATCTAATTTGTTCTCACATCTAAGCTCTGTTGTTTATTAATATTACAGCTGACATTATTATCTCCACCTGTCTGACTCCAGTGTCTGTCGTTAAAGGTATTCCATCTTAAGCCAAAATAATACTAATATTTTTTATTTATCCTTTACCATGAACAAATTATAATACTCCAAGTCTCCTGTATGAAATGAAACAAAGCACAGCCCTCCTTATACCCTGGCAAGAGAGCGCATATGTACTGTTTCTGCCCCACTGGCCGCTAGAGGGCACTTTGACTTCACTGTCATCCAGAGTTTATGGGGAGTGGCTGAAAGCGGCTGAGAGTTCTCTGGGAAAAGAGGGATAAGGGAAATCTTTGGGTAAGACCCAAATTCAGGGAGTTGTCTGGCAGTTGCCTTGAATGATGACTGAGAATGAAGGAAGAGATCAATCCCTAATCCTCAATTGTGGTAGAAATGAGATTTGCTCCGAATTGAACTTTGCACTGGGCTCTGAATGACAAGTGTGCACGAAGTGGGTATACTTCTAAGCTTGCTTTAAACGTGGAGGCACAGTCTCCCTATTTTAAGATCAGCTGACTAGCTACCTAATTTTATCTGTAAGCTTAATTCCCCCTTACCATGCAGTTTAACATATTCACAGTTTCTGGGCCACCATTCTGGTACCTGGTAAGAGGGAAGAACAAACAGTGAAAACAGAATGACAGCCAGGGTTTTAAGTTATGGGTTCAACAGAAGCTACAAGGAAATAGAACCCAAATGGGAACCAGATATCTCAGGTAACCTAAACCAACATGCAAAATATTCTCTCTTTAAAATTGACACGTGCTCCCCAGATTCAGGGAACTCAGCAGCAGTATGTCTCTGTGCCAACAGAAAAAAAATGTTAAACTATTACGAGATAGGCATAGAGAATGTTTCTATTTTAATAAAAAACTCAATATCTTTTATATAACTGTCATATGTTTTGTATAAATTCAGATGTGGATGAATACAAGCAAGTTATTCTCACTGATACTTCAGCAAGGTGGGCTGGAGGAAAGAAAGGGAGATTATGCTTAGGTTTCATTACATAAATCTTCGTATAACACTGTTTCATTTATTACAGAACCAATTTGTAAAATAATACTCCTCCAAGTCTTTTAATGCACAGGAAGACACACACACAAAAAGGGTAGCTAAATCCAGAGAAGATGCTGGGTATTTCTAGTCGGATAGCCATTGGTGCTGGGGTTGTCATGTCCCTCAATCCACATGTGGACAAGAGTCACCTGCCAACTACAAATGGTTTTCCTCAAAAAGAAATAAATGTCTCTTGTGTTTGAGTCATCATTCTGAGGTCTATATGTTAGGGAAGTTTAAATCTACCCTAATGACATGAAAATGCATCATATATTTACGTGTGTGTGTGTATATATATATATTTCTATGTGTCAATAAGAAAGAAAAGCAATTGAAAAAGTGCGAAGAGGCAATTCATAGATGAGAAAAACTGAAGGCCCTATACCTAATATTAAAAGATGCTCCAATCATTAGTATCAGTAAAAGGCACACAATAATAAGATCCAACTTCACATCTTTTATGATGGAAAAATTCAGAAACATGGTATAACTAAGAAGTGGTTAGGATGTGGAGAAATTAATTTTCATATACTGCAAGTGGGAGTGAAAATTACATTAACAGTCTTGCAGTAGTTAATAAAATTGAGAACACACAAATCTTACATCCAGGAACTCCACTCTTGTTATAAATTCTCTTTCAGCACATTTTCACAAAGAGACATGTTCAGGGTTATCATATGGAACATCATTTGTGATAACAAAATTGGAATAAATGTAAACGTGTATCCAGTAAAAGAGTGGATAAACACAATCTGGAAAATTCACGCAATTATTTCTACAACACTGCAAAAAAGGAATAAACAAAATCTATATTGATAAAATACTTAAAACAAATTTTAGAAGCATATGCCCAGTATGACACCATTTGCACCATTTCAATACACAAAATACCATTCTATATTAAATGTCAGTACATTTATTGGTTAAGACAATGGATTATAAACAGAAGATAATTTACTAAATATGTCACTATGGATGAAATTATTTCATCTCTCAGTCACTCAAGTTTTCTTATCTTTGAAGCAGGAATAATAATAGTAAACGTCTCATGGTATTTTTTAAGGATAAATTAATCTATAAAAAGCACATAGAAGAGTGACAAACTTCCAGGCTCTCAATAAATACAGAATACAGTTATTTATTATCACTGTTGTTTTGGGTTACATTTATATGAGGTAAAAAATGTGAAAACAAGAGAGGGAAATATATTGACCAACCTCAGAATAATAGTTACATCTTGAAGAAAGAAAAGGATCAAGGAGAGCCACTGAAGAGGAGCCTAACTTTATTTCTTCTAGTTGTCTTTATTTAAACAATCTAAAACGAAGTGGCCAAATCTTGAAATTTGTTCAATTTAATTGGTGGGTTCATGGGCATTTCTGATGAAACTGCTTAACTTAGTTGAAATAGTTCACGATAAAATAAATCTAGAGCTGCTTTCCCCTGTGGGAGATGAAATGCACTCTGGCCCACAGGGAAGGAGATGCCATATAAAGAAATTAGAACCTGTTCCACCCACTCAGGCCTCCGAAGCGTGGCTCCCGCTGTTCCACGCTGGTTCAGAACTCACGGCTCCAGCCACGCCGACGACTGCCTCCTTCCAGCCGCCATCATGGTCATCTACCCCGACCTCTTCAGCCAACATGAGACGTTCTCCGCCATTTACAAGATCCGGAGATCGCCGCGAGGCTGTGCCTGGAGGTGGAGGGAAACACGGTCAGTAGACGGAGGGTGGCATTGATGACATGCTCATTGGTGGAAATACCTCCGCCAGAGGTCCCGAGATGAGGGTACTGAAAGCACAGTCATCACAGGTGTCGATATTGTCATGAAACATCATTTGCAGGAAACCAGCTTCACAAAAGAAGCCTACAAGAAGTACATCAAAGATTATATGAAATCAATCAAAGGCAAACTTGAAGAACAGAGACCAGAAAGTATAAAACCCTTTATGACAGGGGCTGCAGAACAAACCAAGCACATTCTTGCTAATTTCAAAAACTACCAGTTCTGTATTGGTGGAAAACATGAATCCAGATGGCGTGGTTGCTCTCCGGGACCGCCGTGAGGATGATGTACCCCATGTATGATTTTCTTTAAGGATGGTTTAGAAATGGAGAAATGTTAACAAACTTGACAGTTCCTTGGACCTATCACATGTCATCATAACTGGCTGCTGCTTTTCATCCTCACAATACCAGGGCTTGACAGATGGACTGATGCCATCTTGAATTCATTTATTTTGACCTTGATTTATTTGGAGTGAAGGCATTGCTTCATAAATAAAAATGCATTTAAACTAAAAAAAAAAGAAAATAACAGGATAATCTAGGAAATCATAAGGAATTTCCACAATACCCAAGAGTCTGCAAAACACAACTCAAGAGTTTTATCAGCAACAAATGTCTGGGGATCCTTTGTGGCTATTCTGTGGCCTTATCTATGTGTAAAGAGTTACTGTGTGAAAGGACCATGAATTCTGTCAGGGGAGGGAGAATTTTTTATTCTAAGTTTTGACTGGATGTCGGAATGGATGGCTGTTGTTCAAATTCATGTTTTCAAACTTCAATAGTGCCAAGCAATCCTAATATGTTTCTCTAATGGATCACTATCCTGTTCTTTTGGAAGTGATGGGTACGTTAATTATCTTGATGGTGGAAATGTTTTCATGGGTGTTAAACACAAGTCAAAATTATCAAATTTAACACTTAAATATGTATATTTTATCATATAGGTTCTGTCCCAGAGAAGTTGTCAATAACATCTCTCCAGCCATCCACTTAACTCTTTTTCCAATGACACCTTTCTAGTTCAAGTGGCTATCTTTTACCTGAACAACTGGCATAGTCTCTGAAGTGCTTCACCTTCTCCCATATTTATACTCCTCCAATCTATTTCCCACAGTCCACAATTTTTGTTTTTAAAACGTTCATTTGGGCATGTCTCTTGTTTGTTTATATCACATCAGTGTACCTAGGATGAAATTCTAAGAGAGAGCATTTGTGCCTCTGATTAACTTAAGCTTCAGTCTGTCGACTTTCCAACCACTACCTCAGCTAGTATTTTTTGTGCATGTGATTTCCTTTGTCTGGAAGGCTTTGCCTCTGTTCTCTGGCACACATCTAACTTGTGTTCAGTTTTCACATCTCCTCACAGAAAGGTCCTTTGCTCAGGGAAGCATCTCCTGACCCCTGCAAAATAGACTGAGCACCCTTGTTAAACAATCTCAGTTCACTGAGATTGCTATACCTCCACTTTTTCCTAATTTTAGTATAATTATTTTATTTGTCTTTTTTTCTTTATCAAGTATGATTTTGAGTCTTTCAGACAAGGAGAAGCTACCCACTGAATTGCCTTCATCAGGTGAATTGTCATGAGAGAATTTCTGTTTCCATGACTTTTCTTGCAGTCAAGGAAAGTGAACTATCAAGAATTGGTGAGCTCCCAGGCAGTAAATAACACAGCGTATGTGATAATAAGTATAACTCATCAGACATTTTCTCTTTCAGAAGAAAAGTAATGAGAAGGACTGTTAAGGAGAATGAAATTGGATCATGCACACAGAAAGATCCATAATCAACCAATATAATTATTGCAAAAGCTTACAGGATAGGGCAGGCCACTGTGGTTCAGCAGGCAGAGTACTCATCTGCCATGCTGGAGACCTGGGGTCATTGCCCGGTGCCTGCCCATGACAAAAAAAAAAAAAAATGTTCACAGGATAATTAAAAGTATGTTTCTGTGCCTGGAACACTATATCACAAGGAATTCAAAATTGCTAAGTGACTGTATGAGAAACTGCAGTGGTTTAAAGTTATTCTTCTTCTTAACATCAAGGGAGGAACCAAGGAAGAGTATTTATAATAGAAAGCTCTTATAAGATGTTTACTATGGGTCAGACATTCTTTTTAGGTGCTAAAACTAGGTACTAAACATATTCATTTGGTATTCCATTTTTCAGAGGAGGAAACTGAAGAAGGTGTTTATATAATTTACCCAAAGTCATACAGCCAACAAATGGTGAAAAAAAGGGGATTCAAACTCAAAACATTTGGGACTTGATTCCCTTTTAACCACTGTTTTGGTTGTCAATGCTGCCAGAATGCAGTATACCAGAATTGAAGCAGCTTTTAAAAAGGGAATTTATTAAGTTGCAGGTTTACAGTTCTAAGGTGATGAAAATGTCCAAATTAAGGCACCAACAAGAAGTTACCTTCACTCAAGAAAGGTTGATGCCATTTGGAACACCTTCGTCAGCTGAGGAGGCAAATGGTGATGTCTGCTGGCTTTCTCTCCCCACTTCTTCAGTGGTTTTCCAGGGATGTTTTCTATCATCTTCAAAGATCTTTGGCTTTGTGGGTTCTCAAACTTTTTCCAAAATGGTTCCCTCTTAAAGGACTCTAGTAAGATACCCGAACTCGAATGTGTAGAAAGACATTTCCGTGGAAACCACCTAATCAAAACTTTCCACCCACGATTGGGTGGGTCACATGTCCATGGAAACAATAAAAAAGGTCCAGCAGTATTGAATATTGAATTAGGATAAAATGCTATATTATTGAATTAAGATTAAAGAACATGGCTTTTTAGCCATATACAACAGTTTCAAACAACCATTTACTAATCATTACAAGCAAAATTAAATATTTGGGCTCATTGACCTGGAAGAAGAAAGAGATTTCCTTAGGGAAAGTGCTGAAATCTTAGAAGACTTAGTAGACTATCCTGTGTAAATAAATGAGGACAAGGCCAAGAAAGAGAGGTTTTAAAGGGGAGAGGAAATGCATTCAGATTCAACTGCTTTCACAGGGCTTATTAGAAAAGAGGGAAGTGTTTTTCAGTTGTTTCAAAGGCAGACAAGATGAGTGATCCCAAAGAAGCCTAACAGGAAAAAAAATTGCAGGATCTTGTAGAGCAGATTGGGGCCACTTTCTAGAGGAAGATGGAATAGGAAAATTTACTAAAAAATGGGGTCTCACAATCACAACTATATAAAGGGTTGCATACAATTTGGGCAGTTTTGGGAGGGAAGCCTGGAGAGATCAACTGAAATAATCTAATCATTATGTCATGAATTTCAGCTATAGTATGTGTGCTGGATTAAAGCTCTATGTACCCCAGAAAAACCTGTTCTTAAATTTAAATCATTCCTCTGAGTGTGAATCTGTATTAAATAGACCTACTGATGAGGTTACTTCAGTTAAGAAGGGGTAGCCACCTCAATCAGAATGAGTCTTAATCCTATTATTGGAGTCCTTTGTAAGTGGAGTGAAATTCAGAAGGAGGGAGAAAAAAAATCACAGGAAGGAAGAAGCCAAACATCAATGGAATCCAAAAGAGAAGGGAGAATTTCTATCTCTACTCAGGTATCCAACTTCTCCTGGGGAATTCATTGAAAACCTTTATCAGTTCCCAACTTGTGGCCTTACCTCTGAAATTTGGACTTGTCCATCCTCACACTCACATGAGCCAATTCAAAAAAAACTAAAACAGAAAAACCTGTCAATTCTGTTTCCCTAGAGAGCACTTCTATAAGAGAACCCTTTTACAAGAAGCCTAATGTGTTTATGAAATTATGGCTCAAAGGTAGGGCTTAAGAAAGATGGGACATATTTTTTGTTGTTGTTGTTACATGGGCAGGCACCGGGAATCGAACCCTGGTCCTCTGGAATGGCAGGTGAGGATTCTTGCCTGCTGAGTCACCATGGCCCGCCCAAAATGGGACATATTAAAAGGGGAGGAGGCAAAGCAATAAATGGAATATCTTGGAAGTGGGGTTATTCGGTGCAGGACATTGAAGACACGCAATATTTAGTTTAATTGTGCTTGTTTAAGGAGACCTGGATGTTGGATCTTACTATTTTCTCACTATGGAAGATAACAGAGATGAAATCTAGAGAAATTATTAGAAGCAATAATGCGTTGGGCCGGAATGCAAACAAAAACAACTAAAGGGTAGAAGGTACTCAATTCCAGTGAATGTTGCTAACACGATTTGTATCCAAAAAGGAATGGGATCAATTTAAAAAGTGTATCAAACTTTTAGAAATTCAGCTTAATCTTTCTTAAAGGATTAGGTAATAGCAAAGGGAAATAATATGATTAAATTTACACCATTTTTGTAGAAACAAAAAGCTGTAATGGAAGGAAATACTACTCAAGGCCTGCAACATTTAGAATTTGAGAAAAGAGAGTTGATGAAAAAAGTGATGATGGGAATTAATCTTCCTTAGGCCCTTGTAAAGAAATGTGTATTGTAGACAGAATTATAGTAAGATTAGTGGGCATACTCTTTAGGCAGTGAAGAAGCCTAGAAACGTTGGGGTAGAGGTAGTCAGGAACAGATAAATCAATTCAGGAGAATGCTATCCAGTGCACTTAGGCTGCACATTTTATCTCCACCTTTACTAATACTAAAGTTCACATTTTGGCTTCAGTATCTTTCTCTTAGATTTTTTTAATCTTAAAAGGAGGGGATAATTATTCTGAAATCCTAAAATACCAACAATTCTAACCTCCCATTGCCCTGTACCAATATAACACAGTATAGTTCACTTTGGGTCCTGACAAAGGGCTCATTTCTAATGACTCTGCCTTAACGGCCACTAGGAGACACTACAGTCCCACCAGCATTCAAAGGGCTCTGTGAAGGTACTGAGAAGGTACCACTAGAGGTGACAGATTAATGAAAATATTAGGTTTATTTCCTGAATAGTAAGCCTGATTTACACATAGCAAATAAGTGTTAGAGAGAGATGGTGAGGACCCAAAGACTTCTTCCATTGTTGTGCAAATGGATTCTGGTCAAAGGTGAGCCTGGAATTGCTGGGAAGTTGTCATGGAAAGGGACCATGGATGTACAGAGGACAAGAACCCTGTGGTTCAAATTAAAATAGGGCTTTTGGTAGGAGAGAACATACAAGTGAAAAAATAAGAGAGCACATACCATTCCTACCCCCCACCATCCTCCAACCCAAGACTAATTAATCCACAGAGGGATATGTTTAGGTGGGACATAGGAAGACTGCAAAAAACAGGGCCAACATTCTAGTAGATGAGGACCCTGTCCCAAATGCTCTATGTATTCACTGAGACAAGAAGGTATTTACATTTCTGTGACTATGCAGCGCTGGAATCTTCCTGGTCAAAGTGGCCTTGCTAGAAATGAGGATCTTACTCTATGAGCTAATGCAGATCGTTGAGCCATTTCTCTGTTAATTAACTAAAAAGAGAATAAGGAAATGAGCTTCATAGGCCATGTGGAGCTATCTGTCTTCTATGGGGCACCTCTGAGCTTACAAAAGATGTAGTGGTAGAGGAGCTAGTTGGAAAAAACTGCATACCCTGATACAGGGAAAGAAAAACTGTATCAGGAACATCTGATACAGGGAAACTGTATCAGGAACATCTAAGAAGTTGTTAGCGTGGGCTTCCCTCAAAATCCTATACTATTGTTGTATTGGAAATTTTTAAGCTGGGTTGTAGGGAGGATGAGACTTTGTTCCAACTCAGGGAGACCACAAACATTCAAAAGTCCAAAGACACATTAAGATAACCAGAAAAAAATGATCAGGGCCTGGACAATCCAAAGTCTGTTTTTTTTTCTTTCCACTGAGCATTGAAGAAGATGATATCCCAATTAAGTACTAAACTTGTCCTATGCTTACAGCTCCTCTGTTTTGTGACCCTTTGTATCCTCAAGAAGGTAAATCTTGGATGCAAGTAAAAAAAAAAAAAAATCTCCACCCTGGATTGCTATGCTTTCATTCAAAGTGCTTTCTATGAGTCTGTTACCATCTTCCCTCCTAGCTCTATATCCACATTCTGCCTCCTTTACTCACAGGTGCCAGGATGCCAAAGACCCTCAGGACACCTGATTGGAGGAAAAGTGCAAACTATAAATAAAATGCAGATCATAAATGCATATGTGCTTCCTTGTGCATATACAAACACACATACACAGAGACACCAATAGAAGCCCAACCAGGGAATGAGCCCTGCTGATTCTCTACTACTTTCATTATCATAACTTAAAAGTTAGCTATCCATATGTTTCTCTCTCATCTTGACATACTCCCCAGTTTCAGGAGTTGGAGCAGTGCATCTCTGTGCCAACTGCAAGGACATGGTACTAATGTGTTCATTCTTCTCTTGAAGAGGTCTTGTTATTTGTAATAGTCCAAGAACAAGGTCATTTTCCAGAGTTTTCATCTCCACCACTAGCAGTAGTTAATTTGTGGGCATGACTGCGTTACTATAGGGAGACAGCCAGGTGGTGCCCACTGAAGAGCCTTTTAGAATCTTTGCTTAGGAGTAAGGGGAAGATTACAGTTAACTGGAGAGTGCTTTGTTGTGGTTCCCTGAGGAAAGGGAAAGTCTCTGTTTACCATTGCACAATTCACACCAGTGACTAAAGGATTAATGCAGTTTTGAGCCTTACCATAGAGAAATTAACTTGGACCTCTTAAGAATTAGGGATGCAGAAATAAAGGAGGCACTGTCTGCAGTGAGCTAGGGAAAGTCATGTAGCACAAGACTGTCAGCCTCCAATCTTCACTAGCAATAAAATCTTCACAATCCTATTCCCAGGGCATTCATTTAGGACCCTTAGTAATGAGCATGGCAGCCAAGAATAATGAAGGTCTTGAAATAAAGTAGTCATTTACTGATATTCAGAATTTGAGATTCTGATAGTATACGCAACTGAAATACCCTGCAGGAGTCTCATATGTGACACATCAGAAGAGGTAGAATAGTAGATGGTATGTGTGATGGCCACCGAAGCACTGGAGCTATAAGGGGTAACAAGTGAAACTGCTTGGAGTCTTTGAATAAGACTGCTGTATCCTGGATAGTTACAATTTTTTGAGGCAGTCTTTCTTAATCAGTCTCCTTTGAGGCAGTCTTCTGCAGAGGAATAACCGTCACCTTTGGAAGGAGGTCCTATGAGCAGACCTATGACGAGTGTCCTAGGACAGTGATGTCACTGCCATGCCACTCTCCACCCTGTGGAGACAAGAGGCCCAGAGTTCCCTGATCCTCTGTTCGTGGCCGCAGAGGCCTCATCTGGGCCAAGCCTCCTCTTGCCCACCCTTGTCATGGCCACCAGGACCTTCTGCTGTGTGGCTCTTTATCTCCTGGGAGCAGGTGAGTCTCCAGGAGTTTTTGGATATTTCCACTTATGATTACAATTATTTTCCTTATTCTGTTCTCATATTCTGTCATCTTCTACAGAGCACATAGATGCTGGGGTCACCCAGACACCAAGGAACAAGGTGACAGAGAGGAAACGAGCAGTAACTCTAAGCTGTGAGCCAATTCCAGGCCATGACACCCTTTTCTGGTACAGACAGACCTTGGGGCAGGGATTGCAGCTGCTGATTTACTTCCGTAACCAGGCTCCTATAGATGACACAGGGATGCCCAAGATTCGATTCTCAGCGAATATGTCTACGGGATCATTCTCCACGCTGAAGATCGAGCCCACAGAACCTGAGGACTCAGCTATGTATCTCTGTGCCAGCAGCTTAGCCACAGCACTGCAGAATCACCCCCTCCCTGTACAGAAACCCTGGTGCTTTGCCTTCAACCCCAGCTCCCAGATATCCTGAGCAGTCTTTCTAGACTCCTCCTTTATCAGCAGGAAAGATATGGGTCTGTTGTTCTATTTGTTTCTAGGGAAAGCAAGAACAAAATATAATGAGCTATAACGAGAAAAATAAGATAAATAAAATAAAAATATATAATGAACTATAACGTTAGGTAATTTTGGTCTTCCTACTAAAGTTATCTAACGCTATGGAAAGCTAGTTTCTGGGATTCCTCACACATTTTTCACAGAGTGTGACACATTTCTCACAGAGTCCAGGATTAGGAGTGACTGTCACACATTAGGCTTTCAAGTGATTAACTTAAAATTGTGCAGTTCTCTAGCCTGGCTCTGCTCAGTTGATGATTAGCAGTCACCCTGCCTTTGTCTTCACCATCGGAATGATTAAATGAGGCTATGTTTATATACCCTAAACTACCCAGTCCTTTCCAATTCCTTCTATCCCCTCTCATTCTGTTCTTCTGAACAGTTTTTCTAATTATAACAAAATATTCATTTTGTAGTTTTTACACACTTAGAGATTCATTCCTTTTTCTTTTCTTTTTTATTCTGCGTGGGGAGGTGCCAGGAATTGAACCCGGGTTCTAGCATGGCAGGTGAGAATTCTACTTCCTGCGCCACTGTTGCACTGCCCAAGATGCATTTCTTAATATATATTTTAAAATCATTGATTGACAGGAAGTTGCAAAATTAGTCCAACTAATTTTGTCCTGGATACCCTTCATCCAGTTTCCACCAATGATTATATCTTACACAATTATAGTGAAATTTCAACATTAAGAAATTCACATTGGTGCAGTGTGTTTACAGTTCTGTCATTTGCACGTGTAGAAGCACACCTCCCCCACCACACCTAACCCATAGGAACCACTAGTTCATTGCTATAATTGTATCATCTCTGACTGTTTTATCAATGGAATCATACAGTACAACTTTTTGAGATTTTTTTCCATTCAGCATAATTCCCTTGAGGTCCTTCCAAGTCATTATATTTTCAACAGTTCATTTTTTTTTTTTTTTACTGTTAAATAACATCCCGTGGTTTGAATAGGCCACATTTTGTTTAAGCATCCATTTATTCGGGGACATTTTGGTGGTTTCCAGCTTTTGACTTTTCAAATAAAGCTGCCCCACACAGGTTTTTATGCTGACGTAAGTGGTTGTGTTTTTTTTTCTATGAAATACCTATAATTATATTTTGCAAAGGATTACACATCCAATGAATGCACTAATGATGCAAACAGTTTATATCCTCCCATACTGACAGATAAACACACATACATTCTCTAAGCACAAAGCTTATATTCACAAATAACTTTTTTGCTTAAAGACAAAATTTCAATTAATGATCACAATGGGAATTTAGTTATTTAATACAACCACTAATCTAATGTTGCCAATAAAATCTAAGCAGTTCTATCACAAAACCAGGGCTATATTCAGTGGACATGCATTAATAATCTATACAATTTAACACTATACCAAAAAAGGAATTGAATACAAAGTTTCCCTTAAGTTTTGGTGGTTTTCAAATAAAATTGCACAGATTACGAAAAAAAACTGCAAAAACAGATTTTAAATATCTCCACTAAAAAATTGAATAAGCTTTGAAATTTTCATACTGGGCTAAAGATTTAAAACATCAAACTGTCCCCCATCTATCACAATTGACAGATAAATATTTACAATGACTAGATAGGCTTTAATTACCATGAAACTGGAGGACAGCCCCTCTATTCAAAAACCCTTTGGGGTTAATTTTCAATGCAAACGTATCTTTGTAAATACTGTGGTAATGTGAACTTGGAAACATGCCATTAAAATCAGGACAGAGATGAAAAATAATACACGAGTCAATCTTTTCTGACCTGTCAGCATAAAGCCCTTCGGCTCCCAAACACCCAGAACTGTAACACTGTCCTCTCCATATAAAACCAAATTAAGAAGAGTTGAATGACTTTGTCCTACTGCTTAGCATTCTACAGATTATCTTTCACTGTATAGCAAGGCAAGGGCCAAGCTCTGCTAACTTCCTTCTCTAGAGTATAATTAGCAAAGCATCAAATTTATCAATTGATCTGACAATCTAAAATGCTGAACACACTTTTCAAACAGAACAAACTTTTTTTTTCTATTGTTACTTCTATGTGCCATGTTATTTTTGAAACTTAGATGGCTACCAATAAGAAAGGGAAGCTGTGAATACATCTTGTACTTTTCGTCAGGTTAAAGTGCAAATCTCCTTATCCTTGGTGTTTTAAGAGGCAAAAACATGAAACACATAATTAAGGAACTGAAGTGACAGTAGAATACAAAAAAAAAAAAAAAACCCTCTTTAAATACACACTTGAAGATCACAGAAAAACAATTTAATTTTACTTCGGTGAAATCTGTAAATGAATGTTTGGATGCTCTTCCCCAGGACCAAAAATTCAAAAATTATTACGAGAAAAAAATGGAAAAAAAAAATAACATTGCATGACAATGGTCATCAGTTCACAAAGAACCTCTTTTTGAAATGAGATATAGAAGAAAATACCATGAAATTAATAATCCTATGAGAATTGTTTTTAAGTACAGTAAATTTGAGCCTTGGTCTTCATGAAGATACTATAGTTAATGTAGAAAACTAAAGATTCTGGAGGAAAAGAAAAGTCACAATACATATTATTTAACATTTTGTAGGCCTAAAAAACTTTTAAGGGCAGAGGGAGAAGGAAGGCCTTTAGAAGGCCAACTAAATTTTCATTTAAAAATCAAGAACTATGAAAAAATTCCTGGGTCAGAAAAAGGTTCTAAATAGAACCACATTCTGAAAATACGCAACTTAGATTTTTTAAAAGGAAAGAGAAAGTACAGAATAATTGCAGTCTGTTCCAAAACGAAAATCTTAAATTAAGAGGAAAATCCTGTTACGATTGATGATAAGGGAACTTCTGCCCCTGACATATTTATCCCCCAAATCATAAGAAAACAGCAGACAACCCAAACTGAAGGCTATTCTTTAAAATACCTGATACTAATCTTCAAAAGTGCCAAGATCATTCAAAACAGGGAGAGACTGAGAAGCTAGATGAAACTAAGGAGACGTGATTTCTAAATGCCATGTGGGATCCTGGGTTAAATAAATCCCAGAAAAGAGAAGGAACACTCTTAGGAAGACTGGGAAAGTTTAAATTAATCTGTAAATTAGTTGTATCAGTGTTAATATCTTCCTTTTGATAAAGGTACCACAGTTATGTAAGATGTAACAAGAAGAAGTTGGGTGTGTGAGCAACTCTGTACTATCTTTACAACTCATGGGGCATCAATTCTACAGCTTTAGTTTATCTGAGTCCCTTCCAGATGGCCTTGTGATAGTGCTGTTAATTCCACTTGTGTCCCAGACCTAGAGCCCTCTCACTGGTCTAGAATCAGCTGGGCTACTTCATGAGCTCCTCTCCACTGCTTCTTAAGCATCAGGTGGAGCAAGGATGAGCAGCAGCACACCCTGTGGAAGCTTTCCACCAGAACTTCTCTGATGCTTCTCTGAGGCAGGGGCTCCCTCTTCGGTCCCCTCTGCATGCATCTCCCAAGGGTGCTGGGTCACAGACCCCACCCTACCTGGTGCTAGTGAGAGGCAGACCTGGAGGCTTAACAATAAAAAGATAATGTCAGATTTATGCACAAAAGACTAAAGTTGATTCATTACTATTACAGGAAAATGATACCTACGAAAGTTTCCAAAGCCAACTTTCTATTTTGGATCGTGTGGTTGGCTGAAGAATGCACCCCTCCTCCACCCCAAGGAGTTATCCTCCTCCTAATCCCTGGAACCTATTAATGTACCATATATGGGAATAAAAGGGGAGGGGGAAGGCGTTGCAGATGTGATTAAATTAAAGATTTTGAGATGAAAAGTTTATTCTGGATTATCCAGGTGGGTTCTAAATGCAATGAACTGTATTCTTACAAGAGGAAGGCAGTAGGGTAGAAGGCAACATGACCCCAGCAGCAGAAATGGAGTAATGCAGCCACAAGCTAAGGAGCATGACAGCCACCAGAAGCTGGAAGAAGAAAGGAACAGATTATCCCCCTAGAGCCTCTGGAGAGTGCATGGCCCTGGTGACAGCTTAATTTACCCAGTCCTATCAATTTCTATTTCAGCCTTCTGGCCTCCAGAGATGTGAGAGAATAAAAATGTCTGTTGCTTTACACTACCAAGTTCATGGTAATTTGTTAGAGTAGCCACAGGAAACAAATATGCCCCTTGATGTCCAGTTAATCTGAGACTAGATCAAGAAACTTGGGTCCTTGTTGCTTACAAACATTGCACTGTTTTTATTGAAATTCCATTTCCAAACTGCAATGAGAGGAAATGAATTTGATACTACAGTTATTCTACAAATGAAAGGGGTCCCTATTTAAGTCATGAAAGAACTATTAAAAGCTATGTTAAAAATGACAGGCAAATTATAACTATCTGTAATGTAGCTCAGATTTCCCTAAGAAACTTCAATAACAAATTTTTGTGTGTGTAATTAATTCTGCAGTTTAAAGCATCGATAAATGTCAGATTCCTTCTGTGGATGTGACACTGGAGATTTGTTATTGCAGTAGATATTAGTATTACATGAGTCACTGTGCTAGGGACAAAGGGAATATGGTGGAACATTGGGACCTACAGAAGAAATGACAGTTTACAATTCAGCTCAGTGTACAAGACATAAATTCATCCCCTTTAACTCCGAACATGTTAGGGAATTCCAAATGCCATTGGAAGAAATCTGAGACACTTCACCCCATCACATGATTAAATGATTTTGAGTCTGTGAGATTAATAAAATGGGATGTGTAGTGAGGGGGAGAATTAAAGGGGAGGAAGTAAGAAGCTGATTTGGAGTTTGCACATTGAATTAGTCTTTTTTCTTTTCACATGGGCAGGCACTAGGAAGCAAACCCGGGTCTCCGGCATGGCAGGCGAGAACTCTGCCACTAAGCCACCATTGCCCATCCTGAGTTAGTCTTTTAGTATCTTAAATTTCAGGTATTATTGGCACATTCATACATCATATATTTATTGAGCACCTCCTATGCTACCGAAAGTGATTTTTTTATTTTAACAGATCCATCATCTTAATATGACCTTAGAATATAAGATCAATCAGTAAAAATATACGAATATTAATTGTTTTTCTACAGGCATCAAACAATCTGAAAGTGAAATCAAGAAAATTTTCTTTTTTATAGCCTCAAAAAAGAATAAAACCACTCAGGAATAAATTTCACACCAGGAGTATGAGACTCTTACACTGAAAAACTAAAACATTGCTGACAGAAAATAAAAAACTAAATAAATGGAGGGACATTTCACGCTCATGGATTTGAAGACTCAATATTGTTAAGATGGTAATTCTCCTCAAGTTGGTCTAGGGATTCAATACAATCCCTATCAAAATCCTGGTAGGCTTTTTCATCCCCCTGCCTGTGACATGCCTTCCATGGGTCATTGAAATGTTGGATTCAACTCCAGCATTAGCTCCTCCCCAAAGAATTTCAGGCACTGTTTCAAGTTTTTAGTGTACCTCGGTAAAAAGAAAGAAAAAAGAAGAAAGACTCAAAAGACTCATGTCTTCATGGTACTTACATTTTATTGGGGGTGGGAGAGCAGAACTTAAAGAATAATCAGAATGATTAAAGTATATCGTATGTTAGAAGGTTATATGTGCTATGGAGAAAAGAAAAAGCCTATTAAGGCAAGGGGGACCATGTGTGCTTAAGCAGAGAGCTTTGAAACTATAAATTATGTTATTTAGAGTAGGGCCCAATGAGAAGCTGACCTTTGAGCAAAGAGTTCAAGGAAATGAAGGAGAGAGACATGCAGATATTGGAGAAAGAACATTCCAGGCAGACGAACCATACAAAGGTCTTATGGGATATTCAAAAGCAGAGAGGAGACCTGTGTGACTGAGTAACTGAAATGAGCACGAGGAGATTATGTCAGAGAGAACCAGTTTGGTGTGGGTCATGCGGTCTTAAATTTTGAAGGCCTTAAGAGACTTTCTCATTCTGAATGAAATTAGATGCTAGTAGATGATTTGGAGCATGTGGGTGATGTGATAAAACATATTGTAGAAAGCTCAGTTTGTCAGGAAGTAAGGTGAAATCAGGGAGTTCAGTCAAGTATTGATTGCATTAATATAGGCAAAAAGTAATGTGGTTTGTTCCAGAGTGTTAGGAGTGAATGTGATGACAATAGATCAATTCTGGTTAATATTCTGATGATAGATCCTTTCGAACTTTTGGATGGATTGTCTATAAGGTGAAATAGAAAAAGAAAAGTCAAGGACAACTCTAAGATTTTTAACCTGATCAACCAAAAGAGGCTGCTGGTGGGGCAGAGCTGAGGACAGTTTTTCATTTTTTGAGCATGTTGAGTTTAGGAGTGATGGGGACAAAAGCTTGTTTATTTATTTATTTATTTATTTATTTATTTATTTATTTATTTATTTATTTATTTATTTATTTATTTATTTTATTTGCACGGGCAGGTACCGGAAATCGAACCCAGGTTTCCGGCTGGCAGGTGAGAACCCTGCCTGCTGAGCTACTGTGGCGTGTCCTTGATTGGAGCTTGTTTAGAGAAAATTGGAAGAGAGAATTCAGAGATGACAAGCATTGATAATTAGAAATAGTTTAAAGTTGAATGGCCCCACATTTCTTTTGAAATGTTATACATGAGAAAAGATAGGAGTAGGGAAGTGGGGTAGGATCCAGACGTTGGACTCAAGATCTACAAATGGTGACTTCTTCATGAACGTATATCTGAAGTTAAAACATATTTAAATGCATAAGCAGGTCAATTTTAGTTGACATCAGTTCTCTATTTGCAGCCTCCTCCAGAGAATCTTTACTCCCTCTTCTTTGCTCCCACTTCCTCTAGAGGGAGCTCCTGAGGCTGTGAACATTGGAAAACATGATGTCATTGCCAGGTCACACCTTATAGGCCAGAGGAGATATGGATTTCCTTCCACCTCTGTTTATACTTAAAAGCTCCCTCATCCGAAAAAGTTCTCATTTTTATCTTGATCCTGCCATGGTTTCCTGGGTTCTCAGCTGGGTGTCCTTTTGTCTTCTGGGAGCAAGTGAGGTGTCAGAAATTTGAACATCTTCACTTTGCCCTTTCCTAGTCATAACTCCAGTCCATTTTTATCTTGTTTTTTATCTCTTCCCACAGAACATGTAGCAGCTGGAGTCATCAGCTCCCCAGCTACAGGGTCATAGAGAAAGACCAGGCTGTGACTCTGATGTATGACCCAATTTCTGGACATACTGCTCTTTTTTGGTACCGACGTGCAGTGGGTCAACAAATGAAATTTCTGATTTATTTTCTTCAAAAGGATATTCAGGATGAATCAGGGATGCCCAAAGATTGATTCTCAGCTGAACAGACTGAAGGAAAAAATTCCACTCTGACGATCCAGCCTGCAGAGCTGGAGGACTCAGGGGTTTATTTCTGTGCCAGTAATCAAGACACAGTGCTTTGAAGTCATTCCCTTCCTGTATGAAATTGCATCCTTCTCCTTTCTCCTCTCAACACATAAAGCAGCCCAAAACAGTCCAAGGAAGAGAAGAGATGAGGAACTAGAAGTACAATAGTATTTCAATAGAATTTCAAGAAAATTGTGATTTGAGGAATTTCAGAGGTTCCTTACACAGAGCTCAACCTAAGCACTTCTATTTTTAAATAGTATGTCTGCGTGTTATTCTGGTGTAAAGTACACCAGGCTTCTTTCCTACTTTGCTGTTATGATCTGAAAGTTTTTATGACTCTGATTGTGTCTTTTTATAATAAGAGAAACAAGTCTCCTTGATGGAAATAAAAATAATGAATAAAAATTCATTTACTACTGATTTTTGGGTTGCCCAGTGATAGTGATGATGATGATGGTGGTCATGGATGATTTTTAAGTTACATTTGTCTAGCATGGTATGTATATATTTCCAAATACTCTGAAAATTCTCATTTTGAGTAAAATAGTCAGGTCATTTATCAGAGATTACGCTAATTTTCCTATCTTCATAGGATCTTATTTTTTTAACGTGAACCACATGGCTTAGCACTATACATAGATGTGTTCCAGCCAATCCAGAACATCTTTAGGTTATTTTCAGTTGCTGCAATAAAGCTTTGTTACTCTTAGTGAGCCTTGCTGGTGCAGTACATTCTACCTAATTCAAAGGTCCTCTTTACCACCTTGATTCCATACATATTTCTGCCTTGTTTCAGCGAGGTTTAGTAGGCAATCTTGGAATACATTCTAATAATAATTTCCATTTTTCATAGTCTGATTGTTCTTAGAACCTAAAATGATCATTCGATTCATACAATAATATTGGTTAGGCAATTGTTAGTGGGAAATGATTACTAGTGGGCCTAGATTTTAATTTTTCTAAACCATTCAAAACCTATTTGCTCCTCTGGTTGTCAAGATCCAATTTATGGACAATCAATATTCCACCTTTCTGCTTGGAGATGTAAAATGGAAGCATATTTTCAGTTTCTACATAAATACAATAATCATATACTTTGCCAGTAGTGTGCCATCACCTGCCTTATAATAACAAGTTCAATGACAAATTGGTTTATGAAACAGAGTCACGTAAAGGATGTGAGTTTCTGTTCATAACTCCAGATAGGGAGCTCATAATTGCTGCCTTTCCTTTTATTCTGTTATGTAAGTCAAGTCCATAATAAGTAACCAAATTATTTATGTATTCTTGTATTCCTTAATCTTTCAATTACATTTGAAAATAGTGGCTGACAGGAAAACCAAGCTTTCAGGGCATTGCCTGGATTCCAAAGTATAGTAGGTGAAAGTTTAAGTGCTTTGACATTTCAAACTATGGACATTTAATATTCTATCCTACAATTGACAGACTATTGTCCCTTTTATAGTTCTGTTAGCTCAAATGACATGTTTAAATCTACATCACTTTTTCTGGTATTGATTATTTCAAACCTACTCCAATTGCTAATTTCTATTCTGATTAAATATGTCATTCTTAGAAAATGGTCATTCTTAGATTATCTGTAAATAATGAGCAACAGTAGCACAAAAGATGGGAGAAGTAAATAGAGATAAGTGCCCTAAAGTCTTTGTATTTTCTAAGAAGCTGTAAAAATTGCTTTTTGATTTAGATATGAATAAGTCAAGCATTTCAACTTCTGGAGATAGCTGGCACCCCAAACACAGATTGCCCGGTGCTAGGAAGCCTATGCATTCACCACTGGCAAGGCTGCTTGCCCATGCTTGAACTAAATAAAGGAAGGTCTCATGGTGATTGGGAAAGGACGATCCCAAGTGCAGGTCCCACATCACTCTGGCCTGAGCACTCCTCTCTATGGAATGATAGGAAGATGAAGGACCTGTGTCTTCTCTTCTCATGCTGACCCTTGGCCTTTATGTTTTCCTTTTCCTCAATAAAATCTGTCTCTTAACCACCACCCTGTGATATGAAATGCATCTTAAACCTGCACTCATGACAAACGGCAACTTTGCAGTCCACCAGATATGACACCAGATGATGCCACACTGAGAAAAATTTGCAAGAATTACGGAGATATTTCTGATGGAATCCCTAAGACAAATGAATGCCTGAATATAAGGGCCTATAATCAGGCACACAGAATGTAGGATTAGAAGAGTCTTTGAAAGACACATCATGTCTATTACTCTCTTTATCCTAAAGTGGGCAGCTGGCAGTGGACTTAGAGGAATTCTGGGATGGTGACATAAATGTGCATATGGTGTTGACCAAATTGGCTATATGAGGAGGCAGTCTTCTCCTGTGATGGTAGACAGAGCTTCCAAATTGTGTGCTTCAAATAGACAATGAAAATGCTCATAAAATGATCTTCTCAGCCATCAGGAAAGTCAGCCGAGACCCAAGGCCATGGAAAAGCTGTCTCCAAATTCAAATAGCCTCTACTTTCTACTACACTGTGCCAAAGGTTCATTCATTCAATATCTTGATTCTCAGTTTCTTAGTGCTTCACTTTTAATTGCAATTTCCTCTTCCTGTCTCAACTATCTACTTACTTAGTCAAAGGTTATATTTTGTTATTATGAATTAACATACCACTTAAAAAATCCTCATCTCAAGCCTCCCAATCTTTGATCACAAACTTCTATCTTTCCAGTTCACAGTTTTCACTCCAGCATTTGCTTAACTCTATTATGTCTGCCCAGCCATTGAACCTATCACCTGTTATTGTCTGTCACAACCTAGATAACCATGTTCTCCTACTTAGGGAATTTATATTCCTAAGTATATTATTATATTATAATTCCTAAGTATATTATTATTTATAATTGCCTCACTCTCCATAATTATATCACTCTCTTGCATAAGCCCTCAATAATCTTCCAACTCTTTCTCCTTCATACTCATCTTCCCAAATAAGAACTCTGGCTAAACCAAATTTGTTGCCTATTACACACTATCAACCAATCAACTGAAAGTTGATGTAAATAACAACAACAAAAACACCCCACAATTCTCGATTGATCCCACTTCAACTTTGTGACCATAAATCTTAGCAATAGTTCTACATTTTCCTAGTTCATTGTTTTTTACATGGTATAATGAGAATGCAATATTTTCCGTATGATCTCTTCAAACCTCCTACACCATGCACCCCATTCCATTCTTAACAGATAACTTTACTTCTCATATCACTGAGAAAATAGAAGTAATCAAAAGGAGCTACTCAATATTCTCCCCCCAAACTGTACCAATACAATTGCATGAGTATTCATTCACTTTTTCCTTCCTTTCATTTCAGACAAATTAAAACTTATCATATAACTTATCCACTTATGCATAAGTTTCTGCCCTTTCCTCCAAATTAACCTTGGATTATTGTCTCCTTCCTTACTGCATCATTCCCTTATTTCTATCATACCCCAGAGACGTAGTAGGTTTCATCCAGAAAAAAATCCATCCTAAACTCCAAGAGCCTTTAAGAATCATCTTGCTTCTATTCTCCACTTTGTAGTATGAATCCACAAAATAGTTTTTTATTTGACAAGAAAATAGTTGTTAAGTCACTGTCTACAGTTCCTTACGTCAAATTTCTCTCCCTCATCATCATTTCTTCCTGTAATTCAGTAATTACCTACAGGTTGAATTTCATTTTCTCCGAAGTATGTCCCTTAGAGTTTCTGTCAGTAAAATGCTATTGGTGATGAACTCTTTTTTTTTTTTTTTTTTTGTTTAACTCAATTCATTTTATAAGAATTTGGGGGAGCATAAACTATAAATTTACTGTATCATGATCTTTTGAAGATCCTCCCCTCCCCCACACACAGTATTCTGAATTTCACTGTTGCTATTGAGAAGTCTCACTCATTTTTTTTTTTTTTTTTTTGCATGTGCAGGCACCGGGAATCAAACCCAGGTCTCCAGTATGGCAGGCGAGAACGCTACCAGCTGAGCCACCATGGCCTGCCCACTCATTTTGTTTTGTAGGTTATCTATGTATTCCTTCTGGCTGCTTTTAGGATCTGCTCTTTAATGTTCACCCTGAAACTTGGATGTTTCTAGGTATACATACTTTTTATATATCCAACTTGGAATTTGCTGTGCTTTTTGAATATGAAGCCAGCTGATTTTCATTAATTCTAGAAAAGCATTTGCCATCATCTTCTTTACTCACCATATAGTTCTCTCAGTTCCAGGGCCACATCCAGTTCCACAAATTCTCTAAGTATTTATTTGTTTCAATCCCATTTTGATATTAAATTCTCAACACATAAATCTTGGAAAAAAAGATTATGGCTAAAAGAAAAGACGAAAACAAAGATATTGAATGACAGAGGATTATGTAGGATATGAGAAGAGTGTGATAGCAAATGAATTTGCCTTATCAGCTATATTCCAAAAAATCAATATTTTCTCACATGCTGCCGAAGTAAGCTTCCAGTACATGAATATGGAAGAGTACCCACATGCTGATGCTGTATCTTTCCAACTCTAGAGAGGGCCCATAAGATGTTGTATATGAATTACAGACTTCAAAGAAGGAGGTGGTTTAGAAAGAAGCAGGAAGAAAATTTATGGTATATCGAAGGAAAAAGTACATTCCACAGGGAAATGCAAGTAAAATCACCGGCCATGAATATCAGAGGTTACTTAGGGCACTATACTGGTCTGTTACCTCCAACATTTGAAGAGGTTTTGGGCACGGTGACAGAAAAGGAAGGTACACCTATAAGGAGTATGTGTTGACTCAGATCTAAAGAAAGAAGAGTAGGAGTGAGGAGACATCCACTTCAGCTCAATGGTGCTGTGGTTGTGTGAGGAGTACAGATGTATTAGGAACAGAATTAGGAATTAAATAAATTTATGAACCCCATTGTACCTCATCCAATTGCATAAATTTCCTTGGATCAGTATAGGAATGCTGCTTCTAGAGACTTTTCTATTGGCCACAAAGAGGCATTCTGATGTCACTGATAGACAAAGGTTGTCCGGAATGTCCTTGATACTCTCTGAAAAGTGGATATAAATAGTGGAACTCTTAAACTTGATTGCTGGATTAGGGTGGGACTAGCTTGCAGACCTCAATCATCCATCTGTGAAATGGGTCACAAAATGTGAATACATTATGATCCTAACTGGGCTGCTATTCATGTGTAGAGGAACCCCTGAGCTGCTTAAAGGGGTGGAAGTGAGGTGGAGAGGTCCGGATGAACATGGGGCAGGGGCAATAAGGGAACACCTTTCTCAAGAAAGCAGTCCATGGTTTATGGGATAAACTCCTGCTTTATATTGATCCAACCAATTCCAGATTCTCTTGCCAAGCAGAAATCCATGCATAATATTGCAAAAAGGAGTGACCTTTTCTCTGGGGAAGTCAACAATAACAGTCATCACAGGCAAACCTACCTATCAGGGACCAGGGATCCTCTGAACTCCACCTCTAAACCCAGCGGTCAGAGCCTGGAGGAGACAGAAGCCCCATTCTGGTTCTGGCCCTGCTATGGGTCACAGGTTTCTCCACTATGTGGCCTTTTGTCTCCTTGGAGCAAGTGAGTCCTGGGCAGAAAGGGAGTCTTAGCAGGCTATCTTGTCCTCAGGTCTATGCCTTTCTGTTATGGTAGCAACATCAGTTTTCTTCTTACTCTAACTCCAAAGTTTTCTTTTTCTCTAGGTTATTTGGATGCGGTGGTCACCCAGAACCCAAAATACCAGGTCACCAGAGTGGGGAAACCAGTGACCTTGAGTTGTTTTCAGAATCTGAAACATGATGTCATGTACTGGTACCAGCAGAAACTGAGACAAGGACCAAAGCTGCTATTCTACTACTATGATAAAGAGCTTAACAATGTATCAGACACCTCTGATAACTTCCAACCCACCCGGCTTGACACTTCTTTGTGTACACTTGACATCCGCTCGCCCAGCTTGCAGGACTCAGCTACATATCTCTGTGCCAGCAGCAGAGACACATAGCTGCATCATCGTCTTCTCTCTGTTCATAAACCTCTTTATTCTCTACACCCATGAGCCTTCTCTAGGACCCCTCTTTTTTAATACAATGATAGGAAGTGGGTTTACAGCTTTCATTATCTCATTTGTAGACAGCGATTGAATATAAACCTATAAAAACCACTGACAGTTATGCCAGAAGTAGAAAGTGGTTATACTTACCCAATATTCAGTTTGTGGTATTTTCTCAGGATCAACTTAAAAGCCCATTCTTTTTTGCACCATTGAAAGTTAATGTATTATGTCATTCTCAGCAGATAAACAGAAACTTCTTTCCTTTTTTAATAGTTTGTTTTAATCTATGTTGGAGGCTTAGAAATACAAGAGGTTTATGCTAAAGATTATGGCAACGCAATGCCACATGAACCCAAGGCTCTGACATTTGACCAACTTTTATAGTATTTAATATGCCAGAAGAATCCATGGGTTATTATCCTAGATTCAGGCAACTTCTTCATTAGTGGAAAAATTGAAGTACCAACAACACCAAATGAAAATCCCTCAGGGGAGAAACTATCTTGAAAAATAAAACCTAATACATTAATTTTCTCATATTTGGCATTGAAGAAGCTGTTTGGCATGGCCAAATGGAAACCCCAAATATATTTTAAAAAATAAGACTGGAAGGAGTATATTTGGAGATGTAGATCATGGAGCCACCTGTTTAAAAGAAGATGATAAAGCCATTCAAAGAGGACGATACATGACAACTCCTGAGAATATGAATAAGGAAACCCACATGAGTGATGAAGACTGAAGCCCCACTTCCCTTGGCCAAGCTACATGTTGTGTTGAGCAAGAAACACTGCAATTTGGTAAATTGCAACATGGGAACATAATGTCTTCACTTACTTAAAATCCTTGGGTGAGAATGGTGTTTTGAACTAAGGCAAAAACTACAAAAAAGTGATAAGGTTATTTACCTAAACATGTAAAATCCTGTACATTGAAAAATTATAAATAATTAAGGGAAAATATTAAAATGAATAGTACAAAAGTGTTTTTGCAAATTGTTAAAATTTGCTTGAATGATAATAATAATACCTAACATTTGCTAAACACTTACTATATGCTAGGTGCAAAATTTTCATTATATTTCAAGTATATACAATTTAAAACAACCTCATAATAAGTCCTCTTTTTTTCTTTCCCACTTTATTATGAGGAAACTGTGACACATAGAAATCATAAGTTGCCCATTATCACACACCTAGTTTGTAGTGGAGTCAGCATCTGGCAGCTGACAATCTATTTCCAGAGCCCATTCTGGAAGAGATTATATGGATTCTAAGCCAGCTCTATGCTTAGGAAGCTAAATGGTCTTAAAATGGAGGATTTCTAGTCTCTCAACAATATTGATTCCATTTTCCTTTGGGTCTTGGCCAGAGGGCTGAGTCCTTATGTCTATGCCTTATTGGTCATTGGCTAGCTAGGACTCAGTTCCTCTGAGAGCCAAGACAGAGTGAAGAGGGTCTTTGAGATGTAGCTGGGAGGGAGAGGGTTTAGAAATGTTTGACTTAATTCTTCTACCTGGGGGATGCTGTGAAGACCAATGTCACCTTTAGATGGTAAGAAGTTAAACACAGACCTTTCAACTTGCATAGATGCATGGGCAGTTTCTCCCAAGCAGTGAACTCTAGATCATGATTATGGCTCGTGTTGGGCACCTCTGAAGATGAAACTTGGATCAAGAGGTGGCAGGATGCTCCAGAGACAGTGGCAGGTAGGAAACCATCTGCCTTTCATGGTGAGAGAAGTTGTAGCACATGCTCTAACCAGTCTAGCCTGACCAGCTGTGTAAAAGGCTGTGAGATATGTGGAAAGGGTGAGAATAAGCTGGAAGCTGGTTGTGTCAAAGAGGACCCTTGGAGTTTGAGAATATGTGGTGACATCATAGCTGTACACCCACTCCACCACCAATCAACTGGGACAGAGGAGGGCTACAAGTCCAGCCTTCTCTCCACAAGGGCTAGATCCCTAGAACTTAGACTGGATCTTTTCATGGACATCTGGTCCCTCATCTGCACTGATCTTAATATTTAGTGACAAGTGATTTATATGACCTATAGGAAGCTCATATATCTAGAGATGGCTCAAGAGCAATAAAAGTATATTTATTTTTCTCTGTTTCTTCCCCATCTTCTTTTCTTTCTTCCATTCTATCATTACACATTAAAAGTATTCTCCAGGCATAAACTTGGCACTTCTGACCTTTGAGGTATTCTGCTGTGCTGAACTGACATGGATAGTCCTAGAAGAACTAACTCTGTGGTAGTCCATCTGAGAGTTAGTGTCCCCTCCCTACTCCTATAATGCTTGTCAATGCCAACAAAATATGTGTAGGCTGTGAGAGAACCATTACTAGTAGAGACAAATAGAAAGAGCACACATAATTTGGAGGCAGAGCCTCAGGGTCTTGGATTTTTCCATAAACCTCACTCCCAAGAACCAAACCTGGTTTCATTCAGTCCCAAGCCTGCCTTGGGCAGCAGGATTTTCATCTATAAGGTTCTTTGTCTCCTGAGGGTAGGTGAGTGTTGGGTGTAGGTAGTCTACCCCCTCAGGGCACTCGCACTCCACAATATGTCTTCACATGCTCCACTGGTAATGCAATCACAACCTCTGTCCTTGTTTCTATCCCCTGCTCCTATGTGTCATTCCCTCAGACTCCATGGATGTCCTAGTCACAAAGACAGAAAAGAATGTGGCATGGAAATGTGAGTAAAAAAGCATGAACTGATATAAGCAAGTCTCAGGACTTATACTGGAATTGATGTTTATTCGTATGCCATTTATTCAATAAATATTTATTTTGGAACTTCTATTTGATGGACTATTCTAGTTTCTGGGGATATGGCAATAAGAAAGCCAGATAAGTGTTTCCTCATGGAAGTTGTAAGCAAAGGAGTGTGACAGATGAGAACAGCAGGCTCTGGACAAGAAAAAGCATATTGCCCTAATACCTCTGCCAATCCAAACAGACAGACATCTGTGCTCCTCTAGATTTGTAATGAATCCATGTAGTTGTATAGCTTTTTGCATTTAACAGGTAGACCCAGGCAAAAGGCAGCCCCACTCTCATGAATATCACAGTTTTCTTATCAAGTACAGACAATTAGAATTGCAAAACTTTGTGCCAGATTTTATGACAAACAAATTGTCAGGGCCATGCATTATTCACAATGTTTTTAGTTACTTTGCCAGATATAAATCTGTATATGAGTCATTTAAATAGCACACAGTAGGGATTAATGTTAAACAGTAAGATGCAATGCTGGGGGTGAGAGGGTAGTTCAGTGGTAGAATTCCTGCCATGTAGGAGACCTGGGTTTGATTGCTGGCCCATGTACTTCGCAAACAAACAAACAAAAGAAACCAACAAAAACAACAAACAAAAAATTCAACAAATGGTGCTGCAGTAATGGGATGCTCACATGGAAAAAGATGAAATGTGATCCTGCTATACAGAAAAAAAAAGATGCAATTCTTTGGAAAATATATTTAAAGCAATAGAGTTTGCCCTACATTTTTAATATTAATAAAAATATAAAGTTTGTTCAGAACAAAAGGAATTTCTGAAATTTACCAGAACAGCATTTGAAAGGCTTTTACTAGACTGAAATATTTTTGATGAATAACTGAATACATGAATGTATGAGTGAAGCTTCCTCAGTACAAGAATGAATTGATGTCTGCTAGCTTGAGATCCCTGATTCAGAGGATGAGGCTGTGTCCTCATTTTAATTTTGAAGAACACACCAATATTCCCATTATGGGAAAGTGTAAGTGTATCACATTACAAATCTAGTGACTGATAACACCAAATACTTCCAACTCTTCAATCAAGAGGTCAAGAAGTTCTACTCCAAATCAGATTCTGATAATTTTAAGTAATCATTAGAGAAGCTAAAAACAGTCGCTTGATCATTTGCCATCTACCTGCAACATTGTCATTTCTTCCCTTTTTTCCTCACCAAACATCCAACCCTTTCTTTTTACCAGTGGCTAAGGCTTTGTGTCTATTTATTCACCTACCTAATCTCAATTTTTTATTCTGTAAAATGAAGGATTAGGGCTAAAAATCTCTGGGACTTCTCCCACAATTTAGGTTCCATGATATGGTCTAGAAAATTGATGCATCTTGAATGAAATGGCAACAGAATTCAACCAGAGGCAGATTAGAATTTCTCTAGTATTATGTAAACATTCTATATCCTTTTGGATATAGGAAGGGGAGAAAGGAAGAACACAGACTCATCTGGTTTCAGACCCAGATAAAATGTGAGTCCAGAACTGAAGATACAAATACAGATGCTTCTGCTGCTCCTGCTGCTGGTTTGAGTCTATGCCTGGATGGATTTGGAGGGTGTGATGAGGGAGAAGGGATTGGAAAGGGATCTCGTTTGTTGTTGCTAAACAGAGGGGTGGAAAATCCCCTTGTTCTCTAGGGAGCATGAAGGTCACTAAAAGTGTAAGGATATTATTTAAAGAAGGACAAAACTTAAAATAGTCTAAGAATCTGATAGAAAAAACTGGTAAACAGGGGGCCATGGTATTGGATGATCTGAAAACTTGCTGAGAATGTGGTTTCTGTCTGGTATTATCTCTTGCCAGCAACAGCCTTCTCGAATTTCTTCTCAGGGTTTTGTTTTTCAATAGCAAAAAAACAAGACATCCTGTAAGATGTCCTTCACACCTTTGTGATGATCCCGTGTCAAGAGATGGATTTACAGTACTGGCAGTTACTCTACTGAGGGCCTCAAAGTCATGAAAGAAAGATGTGTTTGTCTGAATCCTCCAAGAGGCAGATGCCAAGCCTGGCTGTGTCATGCAGAGGATTTATTACAGAATGTGCCTTTAAGAGAAAATGGGAACAAGACTGTAGGTGACTGGGAAAACCATCAGACTATGATGCAGATTTAATCCCTGAAAAGGAGAAAGGGAAGGAACAAAGGGGGAAAGGAAGAAAAGAAGGAAGGAGGGAAGAAGATAAGTAAGATAGGTAGTTTAGAGGGGAGGAAAGATAGTAGGAAGAGAGGAAGGAAGGAAAAGAGGTCTTAAACTACAGCACAATTCTAAGAAAGTTCCAGCAAGATTGATGGGATCTTTGAGCCAAAGGAATCTCATCATATACAACTAAAACTTAAATATAATATATGAATAGTCAATGGAAAACAGGCGCACAGGACTGCAGGGAAAGCGAGAAACAAGTGGGACAATTTTTACACACAGGGAAGGAGAACTAAGAAAAACAAAAACACAAAACAACAACAAAAATAAACAGAGCATGGCAAATTCTCTGAGTTAATGAGATAGAGGTTGAAGTATTGAGAATCCAAGAAAGCTAGAATTTGGAAGGAAGACTACCAGAAAGGAAAAGGAGGAAGCTACATAGGTATTCCCTTCAAAAATATTTATATAAGGCAAACTTAAAAAGGCACTTGAGGGGAACCTGGGAAAGCACTCACCAGCCTCCCCAGACTGGCCATGCTTTAGTAGTGGGACAAAATTAGAGCAGAAATTATCATACTACAACCCACAGATTGGCTACCTGTAACTGTAAAGATTTATAGGTGGGGATAAGTGTTTCTGGAATGGGGCATGATGAACCCAGCAGAATCTCTCCCCAGAAAACTAACCATAACTGATGAAAATTTTTTTTAAAAAAAAAAGATAATTTAAAGTCTGGAAATTGCTGTGATGGTATGAAGGAAATGGATAAACATGTATTCAAGAAAATCTATAAAATCTTGACAGGAGTAGCAAGAATCTGTGGTATTTGAACCACATCCCTTTCCCTACCTCCACCAAGACAGATATGCTGTTCCAGATGGGCTTGATTAAGAACTTGGAGCTCCCTTTTCTCTGAGTCTAGGATCACAGTTTCTTCCTGGTAGGGGTAGACTGCCAGCAGATCTTATCCGCCGCCCCCCGCCCCCCCCAACCCCCGCCTCAGCCTCCAGGCTTTGTGTTGCATAAACTCAATTTCATACAAGCATGGCCAGAGGTCTGGTCTCCTTTCTTCCAGCAAGCACCCACTTGCAGGGTGGAAGCTTTACCTCAGATGCAACAGCCCAGGATTCTAAGCCTGATTTTTCTATCCCAGCTTGCTCATAGGATGTACATTCTATGCTGGGAGAGGCAAGCTGAGAAGACTAGGGCTACCACTGCTATCCATGAGCCACTCATAGAGAAGGGGTATCATTCAAAGATAAGTGGGCAACTGTCCATGCCTCCCAGCTCTGGAATAGTCTGCAAATATTCTGGTCAGGGGAAGAGACAGCCATATGAGTCTGTGGGAGTTCTGTGGCTCTTCCTATGGAAACTGACTTTATTTGGAACAGAACATGGGGAAATTCAAGCCTAAGGGCACTGTTTAGAATTGAGTCAACATTATCATTTAGCATGAAATAGCAAACTATGGAAATAATTGGCAAACTGAATTGAGATTTTGGTGGTGAACAATTAAAAGAAAGCGGATTGTTCCATGATATCAACAAGTGAAATAGTAGGCCAGCTAGAAGTTCTAAAGAGCCAACCAGATAAGCAGACAATTAAGAAGAGCCCTTAAAGACTATGCCTGCAAAGGGGTCTAACCTTAATTCGATCAGACTATGGAGCAGTTAATGCCCCAGGACATTGCTGTAAACAATAAAGCCCTCAGCAATTAATGGAGGCTAACAGCTGGGTGTGACACTGATATAGACAGACTACCCAAAAGCTTAACAGGTAGATCAGGGAAAGAGACAGCTATGGATAAGTTCATTTATCTTGATTGTGATGATGGTTCCAAGAGCGTATACATATTTTGAAGCATCAAATTGTACTCTTAAACATGAGCAATTTATTGTATTATCAACTATACCTCAAGAAATTGATTTAAAATTAAACTGGAAATTCCCAATATGAACATTAGAAGGGGACTGGTGATATAGTCATATGAATATTTGAGAATGATGAAAATAAATAAACTTGAGATATATGAATTAACATGGATATATATTACAAACATAATTTTGAACTGAGAAATATGGCACAGACAATACAGTGTCATTCCATTCTATAAAGAAAATATTTGCGAAAATGATGGGCCACAGTGGCTCAGCAGGTAGAGTTCTTGCCTGCCATGTTAGAAACCCGGGCTCGATTCCCAGTGCCTGCTTAGACAAAAAAAAAAAAAAGATGCATTTTAGGGACATTTACAGATGTGAAAAAACTAGAAAGAAATTCAAGAGAATAATAAAAAGGATATTTATAGTTATTTCTACCTAGAGGAGAGAAAAGGATGGTTTGGGGAAAAAAGTGAGGTGAACAGTTCAGTAAGGGAAATAGGATACTGCTAAATTATAATTATGAATCTGTTTGAGTATATGTGTTGATTTAATTAAAATTCTTTTTACATCATGTATATGCCAAAATGCTCATTTTTGTATCCTCAGTAGAAGACATTTTAAAAAGTATGATTATATGAGCAGTAAAGAGACATGGAAAATTCACATTAAATTGTTAGTTTGTAACCTGGAGAAAGTAGAAAGGTGTGGAGGAATAGAAAGGGTGGGGGATGGGAGACAAGCGAAGCATTAAAATATAGTCCAAGACCTTTTCTTTTCCTTTTTTTTTTTTTTTTTTTGCATGGGCAGGCACCGGGAATCAAACCCAGGTCTCCAGCACTGCAGACAAGAACTCTGCTGAGCCATCTTGGCCCACTAGACCTTTTCTTTTTAAAGAGGGAAAGGTTGAAACAGAAGAAACGAAAAGCAATTTAAACATGATTTACCTACAAAATGACAATTTCAAATGGTTCACCCTACTGAGGTAGGGTAAAGTCCTCTTTCTCATATTCTGTGATGTATTTTTGAATCAAGTAAAGAGCAGTACAACAAAGTCTATTGGATTTCCTGAAGTGATAACGTCACGGAAAAGCCGCTTATGGCGGATGGGGAAGTCTCAAAGAAAGCCACACCCGCATCTGTTCTTTCCCTAACTCCGCCATGTACTCGATATCCATCTGCTTTATCGTCCTTTGTCTCCTGGGTGCAGGTAAGTCCCTATTCTGATCTCGTTAGCCCCTAGTCCTTAGCCTTTTCCTGTGTTTGTGTCACTAGACTCCATTGTGGGCTGTCTCCAACTTCTTTCTCTTTCCCTTACAGGCTCCCTTGATTTAGAAGTTATCCAGTCTCCAGGACATCTGGTCACAGGGAAAGGACAGAAAGTGAAAATGAATTGTGTCCCTATAAAAGGACACAGTTATGTTATCTGGTATCAACAGAATCTGGCAAAAGAATTTAAGTTTCTGATCTCCTTTGAGAACAATGATGTCTTTGATGAAACACAGATGCCAAAGGAGAGATTTTTAGCTAAATGCCCCCCAAACTCACCTTGCAGCCTGGAGATCCAGCCCACAGGGCTGCAGGACTCAGCTGTGTATCTCTGTGCCAGCAGTCAATAAACAGTGTTTGATGTTACTCAGTCTTAGTGCACAAACTCATCACAGACCCTACTGAGGAAGTATGTGAAACACTATGTTGGAAGGAAATAATAGAAGCTAATTAGACATGGTTTAAGTTAAAAGGAAGCTTATTGTAAGACTAAATTTGTCTCCCCTAGAACTCCAAAACAAACAAACAAAACACTAGAATTTCTCAGGAAGAAACTGGAAGGAAGTCCCGGAACTGTAACAAAGCTGACTTTAGAATTCTTTTTCACCTCGTTTGTCTCATTATTTTCCTTAATTATACATTGTCTTTTTCATTTCTTTAGCTCTCATAGTAAGTAGTAGATTATATATTCAAATACCAGCCCTCCAGCCACATTGAAAAGGACCAAATTGATGTTATCATCTTGATTATAAAATTCAAAAGTCAACACATATCAGTCCACTTTAGCCAAGCATATACTCTTGGGAGACTCAACTTTAGTTAAAGGAGTTGAGTCATTTTGAACAATATGGAAATTGGGGGCATGTCTCTTTGATAAAGAGGCCAGGATTTCAGGGAGAGGAATTACCAAATTTGGGGTCTAGACACCCAATAGGTATCCATCAAGTGAGGAAGGAGGAATGATGTTCTAGTTTGTAAGCTGTGGGAATGTGATAACCAGAAACAGAGTGGCTTTAGAAAGAGGGATTTATTAAGTTGCAAGTGTACAGTTCTAAGGCCATGAAAATGTCCAAATTAAGGCACCAACAAGAGTTTACCTCCACTCAAGAAAGGTTGATGAAGTTCGGGGTTTCTTTTTCAGCTGGGAGGGCACATGGTGACCTCTGCTAGCTTCTGTCCTGGCTTCTTGTTTCATGAAGCTCCCTTGAGGGCATTTTTCCTTCTTCATCTCCAAAGGTCTCTGGCTGCATGGGTGCTATTGGTTCTGGTGGCAATTTCCAAAATGGTTTCCTCTTAAAGAGCTCTAGTAAGCAACCCCACCTTGAATGGGTGGAGACGCATCTCCATGGAAACCATCTAATCACTAGTCACCACCACCCACTATTGGGTTGGTCATATCTCCATGGACACAATCAGAAAGGTCCCACCTGGCAACATTGAATGAGGAATACAGACACCCTAGGAAAAGAGAAGCCGTTGGAGGGGGGGCTCAATTCCTCAGTCCTTAGGAAAATGTTATACTAAGTGAAACCCTTGGTTAATCTCTTTTTAAGGGGTTAAAATCAGGTAGCACAGAAAGCATGTTCATTTTAGGTGCAACAACTTCAAATACTATGCAGCCACTAATTGGTTTCTATGGAGCTGAGGCAGTAGGACAGACTAATGTGTTCTCAGTGAGAAAAATACTTGATGTGCAGATAAATGAAAAATCCTCAGGTGTGTGATTCAAATAGTAATGAGGGATAATACATTCAATGGCAATAAAAGTTTACAAAGGCATTGCATTATTAATTCTACCTTTTTAGGTCACTTACATAAAATTAACTGTTAAAAAATTCAAAATATTTCCATTCTGTTCACAAATCTGGTCATTTCTACACCACCCCACCCCACCACTCAGCTTTAGAGAAGTTTGTAGATCCTCCCTAGTCACACCTGCTGTTATTTCTACATAGATTGAACCCAGGTGTCTTATTCCCAAAGTCCACATTTTCTTCTTTTCTCAGGCCAAATTTCATTCTAGCTCCTTAAAACAGGAGCTCTCAATTTTCTTATCTTTCTAGTTTTATGGCCTCTCACTTCAAGTGTCTTTCCCAGATCTCTAAATGTTAATATTCTTTGGGCATTCAATTTTTGGTTCCCTCCAAGTCGAATCATATTCTTGGTGGCCTACTCCTTTGCTTTTATCACAAAGGAACTGCTCCTGGGGTGATTGCTGCCTTCACTTTCTCTTGGACCTACCTGCTTTGATTCTGATGAAGCTATTTTCTTAACCATCCACGTTACCTACTTACCAGACAAAAAGACTTATTTGTGCTTCTTTGCTTGATTTTTTTTCAAGCATTTGATGATACTGAGCATAACCTGAGTCTTGGCTTTGGCTTAGTTCACATCCTTTTCACTTGACTTACGTGTTTTCTGTCTATTTTTTAAATGTGGTTTCCAGAACTTTAAACCTAACCATTACATATTCCCCTTCCCCAGAATTCCTCTTATTCTATTTAAATTTTAATGCTCTAGTTTAATTACTTAAGTGGTCTTGTTTTTGTTAGTTTGATCTTTTAAAAAATTGTGGTCTGTAGACAACTTACCTCAAGATCATCTGAGGTGTAGGTTAAAAGGCATATTTTAAGAACAAGTCAGAATTTCAGAGTTAGAGGTAGATTATAGGAAAACATTAATTTTACCAAGTCCATCGTGAATGCTTGTTCTTGCTAAAAATTAAGAACCACTGCTAAGAGGACTTTATAAAATTAATAAAATCTAATAAAGTTCTCTATCATTTTGTACTTGCTCTTTATTTTTATTCTTATTCTCTTACTTTCCCCTTTTCATTTCTTCTTATGTTTTTCTTGAGCTTCAACTTTCCTAATCATCCTCAAATGGGTTTGGAGCCTTGTTTACATCATCCACATAATACAATAAAGATGAGGTTAAATATCTGGGCCAAGGATCCCCTTTTCATGTAAAGGGTGCCTGAGGCTGTGGGTGTTGAAGAAACTGATGCCAGATCATAGCTTATGGGGTCAAGGGGCCCAGAACTTCCATTCCTCTTTGCTTCTGGGCATCAGAAACCATTTGTGGGAAAGCTTCATTCTGCCCTTATACTGCCATGGACACCAGCCTCCTTTGTTGAGTACCCTCTGTCTCCCAGGTCTCTGTCTTCTTTTCCCATGGAACATACGGAACCCTGAGTCAGCCAGACCCTTAGCCACAAGATCACAGAGAGAGAAGGAGTGAAGACGAAGTATGATCCAGTTCCTGGAAATGTATCTGTTTACTGGTCCAAACAGAAATTGAACCAGAGAATGGAGTTTTTAGTTTCCTTCCAATAACACTTCATTTGGATCAGGGCTGCCCAAGGGAAGACTCTCTGCTGAAAGCCCAGATGGAAGATGTTCTACTCAGGAGGTCCAGCCTGTAGAGCTGGGGGACTCGGCCTTGTATCCCTGCATCAGCAGCAATGCCCCAGTATGGCTGAGACCGTTCCCTCCAGTATACAAACTATCTGCCTTCTCTCCTCTCCCCTAAAATCTAAGGAGGCATTTGAAAAGACCCCTTCTTGGTTTTCCTGCCTCTGAAAAAAAGCAGATTTATTGTTGTAGCACCAGCTCTTATCAGTAGAGAGGAAAATCATGAATTATGTCTTAAATTATCATGATAAGCATGCTTTGGAACATGGGCTTCTGAAACTATGAAAAAACAAGACAGAATTAGTCAAGTCTGAGGATTACAAGTTTAGAAGTAAAGACACACAAACCAACTTTTTTTTTTCTTTCTTTTTTTTGCATGGGCAGTCACCAGGAATTGAACCCGGGTCTCCGGCATAGTAGGCAAGAACTGGACCTGCTGAGCCCACCATGGCCCACCCACACAAACCGACTTTTAAGTGTAGGTGTCTGAGGTTGATATTACTTTAACAAAATCCTAAAAAATTCCTACTTATTTTACTCGAAACATAATTTCCCTTCGAACTGTTCTCCCATCAATATACCTCCCAGAGGTGATAACTTCCTTGTTTAAGGAAAACTTATTTTTGCTATTGTAAGCTTATTATAGTCCTTTCATCACTAGCCTCTCTTTCTCCCTCTCTCTCTCATTAGACTGACAATTCCTTCAGGGCAGTGATTAAACAGGACTTACTAAGTTTATAATAAATACCACCCTCTTGAGAGGAAGAACGCAGGATGACAGAGAGCTACTGATAAAAATTCCCATTTAAGGCTTATTCTTCTAGGAAACTCAAGCCCTGTACAGCTGCCCAGGGGTCATAGAGTTTTACTTTATGATTTCAAAAAATTTGACTGTTCCCTTCTTTCTCTTTCAGGCCCCATGTGCAAAAACACTAGAATTGGAGTCAGGAAACCTGCATCCTAATCCCAACACTGGCTTTTACTAACTTTTATTAGTGAGACCTTGGCAAGTGCCCACACCTCTCTATAACTCAGTATCCTCTTTAGACACTTGCACCATTTGGTTTCTAAGATCTAACACAACTATGACTCCTTTGACTCAAGATGTATCTCCATTTTCCCCGCACGTATGACCACTGGAGATTGCTGTGGAGAATGCATATATATAGATAATACAGACCCAGGAAAATCTCGTTGGTAGGGACATTATAGATCATTCCTTTATGCCTCAACATTGAGGCTGATTGGAAGCGTGGTCATGTCAAAGGTAGTATAGCATATATTCCCTGCATTCTTCTCCACTGCTGCCAGATGGCAGTAAATGAGCACAGCAGAAAGTCTGCTCTGCAGGGTGATCAAGCACCCTGGTTACCACAGCATTCCTGGTTTAGGCCTGGTGTGTTCATGTAACTATTAATAATACCCTCTTTCATGCACCAAAGTGTCCTGGTTTGGACAATATATGATCATCATAGATCGTGACACAAACTATAGCAGCTCTCTATTAAAAGTAAATTGTATATTATTATTTTAGTGATCTTATTTCTTTTTCTTAGTTTTATTAAATTATGTATTTAATTTAGAATAGTAGAAATAAAATTGAAGCTAATACTATTGATCTGCTTTATTACCATTTGACTGCTTAAATTTATCCCACCTCTTCTTATATTCTGCATTTGGTCAATCCATCTGTGGTGGTTTGGAGCCATGTACCCCCCAAAAGCATGTTCTTAAACTTAATCCATTCCTGTGTGTGTAAGCCCTTTTAATAAGATCTTTGGATGAGTTTGCTTCAGTAAAGGTGTGCTCTAGGATGCATCTTATTCCTATTACTGAATCCACAGAGGGAATAGCCAAAAGAAAGTCAACGGAACCCAAAAGAAAATGGAGTGGCCAGGAGAGGCCACCATGTGAATTGCCACATGACAGAGGAGCCAAGGATGAAGGATCCCCTGTAGCCAGTTCAGAGTGCCAATCTTCAGGAAGAAAGCATCACCTTGATTATGTCTCAAAACTATGAGCCATTAAATTTCCTTTGTTTAAGCCAACCTATCACATGGTTTTTGCTTTAGCAATGAGGAAACTAAAATACCATCTATTAGTGTGTGCTGGTTTGAAAGGAAGTATGTCCCCTAAGGAAAGCCATGTTTTAATATAAATCCCATTTCATAAAGGTAGAATAATCTGTATTCAATACTGTATGTTTGAAACTGTAATGAGATCATCTCCCTGGATGATGTGATTTAGTCAAGAGTGGTTGTTAAATTGGATTAAGGGATGACATGTCTCCACCCATTTGAGTGGGTCTTGATTAGTTTCTGAAGTCCTATAAAAGAGGAAACATT